>MJUU01015209.1:21951-32489 GCA_002080025.1 Modiolus philippinarum | reverse complement strand
TTATTTTTTATACAAACAAAACAATGCAAACTGAAGAGATCTTGACGTTCACTGTTTTTGCCGATTCCGTGACCACTCGGTAGAGGACTTAGCGATAGCTCGAATGAACTTCGCGACAGCTTTCAAGTGCACTTGAAGTTCGCTAGTGAACGTGAAAAGTGCGGTCATGGAATAGCTACCGATTCCAAAAAAAGTGAACTTCGCTACAGCTAAGAGAACGCGAAGTGCACTTAAAAAGTGAACTTCAAGTTCACTTAAGTGCACTTTTTGGAACGTTGCGTCTGTGTGTTTAATTATTATGACGATAGTGACGATAGTGACACTTTTGCAGTGATAGTTACCATTGTAAGATTGGCTTAAGGATGTTTGCTTGTCATGTTTATGTATTTCTGTCATATTTTCGGATTTCCCTTGTTTTATCCATTTAAATGCTGAATAATTTTTTGCCCGTTGACCCCCTATTATTTTTCAATTATTTCGTTTTATACATCTTTTGGCGCATTCTGACAAAATTTTATGCAATTATTATCTTTTCTCTTTCATTATTGGATAAACATTGCTAATGTTAAACCTATGACAAATGCAGAGGAGTTCAGTTTCCCGCCATTTTTTGAAACACTTGTATCTCGAAATTACATCGGTAACCTATAAATTTTTTGGCTTAAATTACTCCCTTTTCAATTTCAAAAAAAAAAAAGAAAAAAAAATCACATTTAATTGAAATATTTGTTATTTTAAAATTGACCCGCAAACATCCTTAAACCAAGGCTGCTCTCTTTGTATTTTAGTTCAGAATTTTGCATATGAATAGAACTTCATACTTTCACATTTTGCAATTTTATTTTTTGTAATTTCAAAATTTTATTCCCACCAGCAGTTTATTGTGCCAAATCTTATGATTTCATTATGCAAAACAAATTCTCAATATTGACTCCATGCCCTGTGGTTGGTTATATATTGTTATTGTTTCTAACAGTCTTTGACAGATGATGACAGTTAATGCAAAATTAATTTCCCAGTCATTTCATATTTGTTGACAATCCCGCATCTACGAACAAAAGCACTTAAATGAAGAGTTGTTCGAAATGACTTTCTCTCAAGACTGTTTTAGAGGCACTGTCTATAGCGTATGGTAAAGTTCATAGTTGAAGGCCTCACGATGCCTTCAGGATGAAGAACAACAATGAAATGGTTGTTCCATTGCTAGTTTAATCCTGTGATTGGATATCTTTGTCTCATGAGTGTTTAATTCATATCATTTTTATTGTTTATTGCATTTTTTTATGTCAACTTCATTCAGTAGGTGAAATCACTGTTTTCAATACAGGCTTGGCATCGGGGAATAAAATGTGAAATGTAGCTTCAATTTTCAAATTTTCGAAATCCTTTTCTTTATCCGAATAATGACATATTGCGATATGTTTCACACTTTGATTAGGTAACATGTTCCCGTTAATCAACATTAAAGAATAAATCGACGTTGCAAAATGTTTTCGAATTCAAAATACCAAAAATACCGAAGTTGCAAAACTTTGATATTTTGATCGCTGACATATTGAGATATTAGAAAATAAAAGTACAAAATACCAGAATTGCATTATAAACAGTAAACTTTGTTATGGTGTACACGTGTTTCAAGGAGTGACAAGAATTTCGTCTTTCTTCTCCTTCCATGGCAGTCTACTAATTTGTGTTTCGAAATTGAATTGTCTAGAAAGATTTGAAAACAAGTCCCACAAGAGTTCATTCTTAATCTCACAAGTCATTCAAAGTTAATTCTTGTCCTGAAAACACTGAAGCTAGAAGTCAGTAAAACAAAGCGAGAAAAATGCATCAAAAGGCAAAAGCCATACTTGAGGACAGTGGTAAAATCACTGTCTAGTTAACCTAAATATTTTGAGATAAAAACAAAACAATGCATTTAAAGACTTTTTATTGGACAAGTGTTATTCGAGGAGACCAATGTTACACCAACAGAATGATTGGCTAGAATTATACACAAGTAAATTAATTATTACAATTAGGTTTGTACACAAGTTAATTAATGCAATCATTTTTTTAGGTATTTAGAAAATTCTTCATTCAAACGAGTAATACAAATTATATAGAATATAGGCTGATGGTAAATACAGAAATCAGCAGATGAAAGTCAATGGAAGAACGTGCCAAATCTAATCTTGTCTTTTAAGTATATAGGGCCTGCAAGTCTCGTACAATATTAGAACTTCCGGGATCAAAATTTGTACCCGGAAGTTACATTTTAAACAAAGATTTATGACGTTTCAAACAAAAATCTGAACGTCATAATCCAAAGACGTCATGTTTTGGTGGGAAGCGTTTTCAAATTGCTTGTTTATCGTGGATTCTTGTGAGTCACATGACGAGACTTGCAGACCCAATTGTGATACGCATTTGTTTTCTTTTGTTGGACATCTTTAGTCGCAGTTCATTCATGTTCCTAAAAACAGGGATGAAGATCAAACCGGATGACCATATCAAAGATAATATGACTTCAAACAAATCATTTTTTCATTCAAGTACCCAACAGAGACGAAGGGATGTATCTTTCAAGTTATAGAAACAGTAATATATGATATGGCTGTAAAAGGTATTTAAGTGAAAGTCCAGATATATTTGAAAAACTTAATGCAGGTAATTATTTTATAAGTTTTTGTTATAGATTTCGGAATAAATTGTACCGAAATCAAGAACATTATCATTGAATGCGAAAATCTACTCTGAATTAAAGATATAATTTTAACTGAACTGCAACTACCAAATGTTTATACATGTAGAAATAAAATTAAATGTTAACTGTTTCGGAGAAATTAACAATAAAAAACTAACTAGCGCAAAGTGTGAAATGCCATAGATGGTGCTTGGTAAATTTTGAAATGTACATGTACAATGCGAGATAACTCATTTTTTTATCTTCTGTCATATGACTGAATGGATTTCGTAAATATGTAAAATATTTGAAATTTCATGTTTAAAATGACATTTTCCATGCAATTTAGTTAATTTAATATAGTTAAGAATCAAGTTTCATTACATTTGTTAAGTTTTATGACAACTGTGTGTCTGTTGAGTGCAGATGTAATCAAAATATTGGAAATCCAGAAAACGAAAGAATGTCATATTTCGGATAGGGTGGGTTTGTGAACAACTTAAAGTCATATACTGGTTGCAGCTTTTTTGGAATACCAGTATTGGCGACTGCCAAGGAATTCAGAGATTCCTGAATAAATACAAGGATGCCAAAGTGTATCATGAGTTAGTACTTAAAATTAAAAATAATATTAAATCCAGATGGGGCATTTGATTGTAGAAGGGTAGTGATTTCTTCGCATTTTACAATATACTTCATCTTTTTAATCCAGAGGGGGGCTTTGCTTGTAGAAAGGTAGTGATTTCTTCGCATGTTACAATATACTTCATCTATTAAATCCAGAGGGGGGCTTCGATTGTAGAAGTGTAATGATTTCTTTGCATGACTATGTTCCGCACTGGCGGCCATGTTAATGAAATGTGCAATCCTTGTACATTTGTAAAGGAACTTCCATATATCCATACGACATCATTCCAGTACAGTTTAGTTGAATTTGCTTCCATAAGTTCTGAGCAAATGACGAAAATTATGTTTTTCCAATAGGGTCCAATGTTAAACTATGTCTCTTGCTGGCAGGTAAGTTTTGTGTTGGATCAGAACGAAATGAGCAGTTTTTGTCAATCACCTTCCATACCAATTATTCCTGTACAGTTTGCTTAAATTGTTTAATTGGTTTAAGAGGAGATGATCAAAATGTGAACAATTAACGGACGGACGGGTCAGGTTAGTAAAAAAAAAGATTATTTAAAACTCTTTACCAGGATTATAGAGTTGGGGCCAATGCAAGCTAAACACGATTTTCCGTATCTACAATTTGTTATTGTAAGTTGAGAAAGTTTATATTTCTAAATGCAAATCTTTACCCACTATTTTTATTAGACATGATGCAAATAAAACACATCGCTTATTACATACAAAAATGCAAGAGTGTTTACGTTAAGGGGACGTCTATTTGAACCTGGAGGGGGGGGGAGGCTTGCAAATTTGGAAAGGTTAGATTATTTATTTTCAACTCCATTCTGGTCATAATATTTATTTCAAAGCCTTTGGAGGCCAGATTATTAATTTCTTGTATAACAAAATAATTTTGACCATTAGAAATGGACTGAATATTTATTTCCAATTGTAACAAGGCAAATTTATTTATTTTCCACTTATCCGGGCCAAGATATTTATTTTACAAAATCTGCCACCCCCCAAATCAAATCTTCGTTCCTTCAAGAATCCTTGCAACAGTTCCGTAGTATGTAGGTTAACGGGTTGCAAGGCTGACTCCCCCTTCACCCCGATGTCTTGATAAACCTGTTCTAGTCTTGCAATTTGGCTGAAATGTTGAAATTAGGGCGTTGAACGCCATTCCATCCATCAAACTATTTTTATTGCTTTTGCAATTAGTCATAAACTAGAGGAATAAAATAATGAAACCTCAGTCCGAACATTGACAATATTAATACCGAAGTCAGTGTTGCAATCCGGAAAGGCTACCTTTCCGGATTGCAACATCGAAGTAAGAAGTAAGAAGTAAAAAGTTAGAAGTAAGAAGTTAGAAGTTAGATATAAGAAGTAAGAAGTTAGAAGTAAGAAGTTAGAAGTTAGAAGTAAGAAGTTAAAAGTAAGAAGTTAGAAGTTAGAAGTAAGAAGTAAGAAGTTAGAAGTAAGAAGTAAGAAGTAAGAAGTTAGAAGTAAGAGGTTAGAAGTAAGAAGTAAGAAGTTAGAAGTTAGAAGTAAGGAGTAAGAAGTTAGAAGTAAGAAGTTAGAAGTAAATAGTAAGAAGTAAGAAGTTAGAAGTAAAAAGTAAGAAGTAAGGAGTTAGAAGTAAGACGTAAGAAGTTAGAAGTAAGAAGTTAGAGGTAAAAAAGAAGTACTATAAGATGGAAATATTTTGAAATATATTTATATAACAACATGTGAAGCAGGGAATGAGCTCCAAACTTATTAAAACTGTATCGTTCATCCCTTGAAAATAAACAATTGCAATTCATAATATTCTAGAAGGGGGAAGATTGAAGGATGCATTAACCCCGCTCTGAGTTAAAATCCAGCAAATGTGTACGTATCAATGCATCCACTTCTTGATGTTCTGGACTGGGTGATAAAATTTCCTCCCAGTCTTATCACTCTTACCTTGATGAACTAAGTTCTACCACACAACCGATATCGTTTCGAAGGGGGTGTATAAAAAGAGGATGAACAAAAACCAAATCAATCTTTTCCGATTGCAAGGATTAATCTTCCAAAGACTATTGCAAAAATTGAACACGATTTTCCTATATATGAAGTTTTCTGTCAATTGAATAAGTTTATATTGCCAAAATGCACACCTTAAACTGTTGTGATCTAAGACATAAAAGGGGGTCTTGAAGGTGTCCGGGCCCTTTTTTGGGAGCGGGAATCGTGAAAAAATACCCTTTTATAATAGGCGTGATGCGTGACTTCATAGAATTTTTAACTTGAAAGCCACAAATTTATAAGATTGATGACATGTACGATGGGTTCTTCAGGACCCAGATAATACAAAAATATAAGACCTTTGACAACCAGGAAGTAGGTAACCGGAGGTAAGGCTAACCCCTGCCCCTGAACCCCTTTATCCAGTGGTATTCAAAATTACCCCCTCCCCAGTGTTTCTCTTTTGCCAAATTGATTGTTATCGTCTTGGATTATAGTTCAAATATTGCTAGTAGAAGGTCTAACACCATTTAACCCTCTTGATGCCAAATTTAAATTATTGACGTTATGACGTCGACAAGGAGTCATTGAATTTGCACGTCGCCAGTGCCGAATTCTTCTGACGTTACGATTTCTTAGTCTGTTTTCGTTTTGTCTAATATATGAACGTGACATTGTGCTTACACGCTGTGCTACAGACAAAATTAACAGTGTAAAATGTGTGGACGAAGTGCTGTTATATATTTAATCTTTAAGTCGTTGTCCGGTTTAATAATTTTCGAGTAGTTTATTCAAGAATGTACCAGGTAGATGGAAAGAATTTCGCCATTTATCATTTTCAATTTAAGCATTTTTGTATTTATTTTTCGTATACAAATATTTTAAATCATGGTTAAACATTTATACATTATTTCACCAGTCACAAAGTTTGTATGTTGCTATGTTACAAAGAAACTTTCGTTTGAAATAGGGAAGAAAAAATTATGAACAAAAGTAGATCTTCTTTTCATCTATGTTAAAGCACGGCCGGCCGGAAGGCACGGTGTCCGTCAAAGTATAACTATATCTGATTCAAATACTCTTTCTCCATTCGTTGCTGGAGATACACATTACTTTTGATAAGATTGATTACCCTTGCCTACGGAAATGTGAAATGGCAACTTTTTTTGTTTTTTAATGCGAGTGTTTTTAGTTCTTGGCTTGGCATGATTAACAACTTCATTGGCAATTTCCAATAATCTATCCAAAAAAAAAAAAAAAAAAAATCGAAATGCACTGAACAAAATAGCTATTTTTCGCTTTCCTATAAAATGTCAGAACTTACATATAGCAATCTTTTTGTAACGAAACGGTTATTTGAGAATTTTTATTTGGTGTACTCAATTTTGGTATGATGACCGTATGAGTATCTCAAGAAAGAGGTATAGCCCGTGAATGTATTTCCTTCAGAATATCAATTTTAAGAATTCAGTAAATCTCCTCTAAAACAGTTATAACATATCTTCTGTTATATGCACTATTATCATAAAATCAATACAAATGTAAATTCATACCTAGCTTTAAATAAAAGATTCGGCCACTAAACTTGCCACTTTAAAGCCATTTGCACAGATTTTGACAATTTTTGTAGGTTTTATAAAATAAAATTCGTTGTATAGTACATCCCGAACCAAATTAAACTGACTGCCATTTGGAAGGTCATATGCTTATGGTTTTGGTTCTCGGTGTCCTTTGAGTAGTAACATCTTCTCATACACTGTTAAATGTCTCAAATGAACACAAAAGGCTATTTATGGCCACTTTCGACAGTTAATATGTCATAAACGTACAAGTAGGGCATATATTATATTAATTCCTAGGAAGTACACGTACCAGAGACCACCTTAAACGATTCTCGGCACAATTGAGCATATTTTGAAATTGACCCAACATAGGAACATAATTCATGGCTAAATGGCCATACTTCTTTCTTTAAGTGGGAATACATTTCAGTGAAATATATCATGTAACGCATGCATGTACAAATAATCAAAATAAAAAAATCTGGCACACATACAATTAAAACACTTCAGTATTAACCTCCTACACGCCCTGAGGGACATTTCAGTACTGCCACGTGGAACCATATTTTTTTTACATTTACATGTTTTGCTTTGACATGCATGCTCTTACATTCGATAGAATGAGAAAAATTATCCCTGTTAGCATCAGAGTGAAGGGAGATTTTACTTGGGACCCAATGTGAAGTCTCAACTTGGCATATAAGTATCTCCATGTCTCCTATTTTAGTTTGCGCAACCGAGGATTCAAATTTAACAGGCCCTAGGTGGCGGAGTTGGACAGGATTAGAACAAAACTTTTATTTTCCACTTCGCTGTATTTTATGCTATTGACTGCAGATTATATTAAGATTTGCATTATATTTCCCCCGACCATACGCGTGCGATCTGGACCATACTCGTATACTTATTTTGAAAAGAAAAAATACGCGTACGATCAAAATATGCGTATGGTCTGGAACATAGACACACAATATAGAGACCCTACTTTAATGATATATATTTGACCACGCTCGCTTCAACAGATTGCAATATTCATAATTTTATTACAATTTAGTTTGTTGTGTCTAATCATATATGTTTGTACTGTTACATGCCTCCATTGGCCAGTGATTTGTTTAATAAATATTACTTACTTACTTACTTACTTGCTATTCCCAAGAGGGGCATATCCATTTTTACAAACATGCATACCATTCATGCAAAAAAAGTAGAGAAATATTCTTATGAACGCATATTTATTCATTCTTATACTGGCCTAATTTTACTATATGGAACCCTCAACTTTAGGATGGCGATTTTTTCTACTTTTACCACGGAAGGTTTTGGTCAGGTTTTACCACGGAAGGTTTTGGTCAGGGTTAAAGTTTAATTGATAGGGCTATGGTTAATGTCCTAGTGTCAGTGTTATTTGAAGTTAGGAATACTAATTACGTGTTCTTTTATAACTAAAGGCCACCTATGCCTAATTTTGAACTATGTAATCACTATGAATTCTTCATACAATAACAATTCAAAGTCCGATTCTTTTTTTTTATTTTTCATGTGTGAAGGTATCAATCAAAAATGGTGCCACAAACTTGTTTTTTAAGAGTTTGTTTTATCAATTTAAGTATGAAATAAAGGCTAAACTATCAATCAAGTCATACCGATTTTCTTTGGATAGAAGATTTGGCTGAATATTGATGTCATTTGTTTGGCCATAAGGTCGAAATGGTGAAAGAGTTTTTTTTTTCTAAATAAGTACAGTCAGCTGAGAAATTGTTAAGATAAAGTAAAGAAGGCTGGTATGTTTTACCGTGATAGTTGTAATAGTTGATAGACCACTTAGTCACCATTTCGTCTTTGTTTATATTGTCACATACATAATTCTCACTCTCGGTTTTTATGGGAGTTCACACGTCAGTGCTTTAGTTTTTTGTGTTGTCTTGTTGAATTTTAGTTCTGTCTTGGTCAGTGATGTTTGTGGTGCCGAGTTGTCATTGTCCATGTTTGAATACTAAAGTGATTACAATAGCTTTTCAAAATTTTCAAATAAGAGTGACATCTGGTGCTCCGGAAGGGTAAGCATGTCCTGCTCTGTATACAGCACCCGTCACACGGTCAGTGAGGCAAATGTTTTGAAAGATCTGTTTGGTTACTGATTGGTTATTGTCATTTTCTAACCCTGAGACAAAACCAATTGAAAACCATGGTACGTGTAACTTCTCTAACCCTCAAACAGTACCTTATTTGTTGGGAGTTCACACTGTTAGTGCTTTAGTTTTTTGTGTTGTATATGTAATGTTCGTGTGTTTTGTGGGCATGTGGTGTCTTTGGTCTTCCGTCTTTTGGAGTTCTTGCTTTTGCCTTGTCTCTGGACTTTGATATGTGTAATCTTGTGCTTTGTTCCTTCGGTATTCTACTGCCGTTGTTCTGTATATATGGCAAATATAGTTCTTGTATTCTTTAAATGAAAATGCATTTTTATGGAAGATTTGACGAGAGAAAAAATACAAGAACACAAAATTCTGGTAAGGCACTGACTTGTGTTCAATCCCAAATTATTGTTCTTTTTGACAACAAAAATATGTTAAAATTTAAGTACGACCCATTTGATTTTCTTGAGAACCTGGAAATTTCACTCGAGCCGGCTTATTTTTTTTATTTTTGTAAATATACAATGCTAGGAAAATTTGCTGTGCAAGGATTTCTATTAAACGCAATAAGGGACGAGGCAGCTGAAGATTCAAACTGAGACCTAATTGCGAAGAGCTCCTTTTTGCATCGTTTGCTATAGAATAAATTTATTTTCCCAACAACAATTCATTTCGTTTAAAAAAAGATTTACGCTTGTTACAATTAAACAAACGCATTGTAGAATTTTATCAATTTGCTGTACTTAAGAGGCAAATTACCACCATTGGATTACAAGTCCGTGAAAAATCCTTTGAAATTTCACGGGCTATGTTGTATTTTTTTCTTTCTTATCATTTATTTATTTTTTTTATTTTTTATTTTTTTGGTTGCTTTTTCCATACGAATTATCGCGTGAAAGTTTCTAAAAATTGCATATCGATTTGTTTTCTTATTTATAGAAAAAGACAAGTTTACCACTAGTGGAATGCCACAAAATATAAGTAACATATATAAAACCTAAATACCTCGACAAACGAATACCGAAGCCAAATGTAGTAAGGGTAAATTCCAAAATCAAAAATCCAATAAACAATTGAGTCAACTTGACAAAGACAAAACAAATAATCAACTGAATGAAGGAAATGAACAAAACAGCCACAAAATTAAAATCGTGAGATCGAACATTATGGCGTAATTTTTGTCGCATTGGCTTACAAATATTGAGGCTAGCCTGAGACAGCTAAAAAAGAACCATTGAAAATTTTGTGACTTTATTTATTTAAGCTGGTAAAAAATGACGGGCTTGTCGCTAGAAAGTCAGGTGGCTTATGATCATGGCCATTTTCAGGGCAATTTAACGGCATCTTACGATTTGAATTTTCACGGGATGCTTTGAAAATTCAATTAAAAATCCCGTGAAAATGTTGTTTTTTTTATATTACAATATTTTCACGGGGGTTTCATGGGTTAAATTCAAAATGTCCTAGGCAGCGACAATGTATTATCAATAAATAATAAGCGAGAGTACGATATTGAAGAGGCATTATCACGCTACACATGCATGATAACGTTAAATGAGGGTC
>MJUU01015209.1:0-21759 GCA_002080025.1 Modiolus philippinarum | reverse complement strand
TATGATCTTTTTCGGGACAACGGGAAAGGACATTTATTTCACAGAGAATTCGGGAAAACACTTTTCGGTCAATTTCATTTTCGGGAGGACTAAGGGAATCATACATTTTTTTTCTCGGGAAGTCAGGATCAAAACCCATCCTATCCTGCCCCGTAAATTAAACAAACACCACATACAATGAATTCTTATTATTTGTTTTCATTAAAGGTCGGTAGGAGAAACCAGGGACCAGGGACTCAGTCACTGTATTTATATCTTTATATTTGAACAGCAGCAGTAGGAAAATAATTAATAAAACATAGTTACTTAAATGGTTTAGTAGGTATTTGACTGATCTATGTGAATGTCTTACAAAACGACGTTTTAGCTTTCGAAATATAATGTAACGTCATTTCGCGCCAAAACCGGGAATGCTCATTTGTAGTGGTAAAAAATGCCAGTTTTCTATCTGTAGCTTTAAAATAAGCATATGGACCCCCATTTTTCAAAGCGAATTTTAGAAGAGTGATGTTTCACTGTTTTTGCTGTTTTCCTGTTTTTGTAATTCACGGAGATCTCTGTGAATTATGAAGAAAAAATCAGTTCACAATTTTTTTCTATTTAAAATTTTACCTATGAAAAATGAACGTTTATTCCATAAATATATACATAAATGTCAATTTCGAACCACAAATGATGAAATTTTGTTTTAAAATGTATACTTACCTTCTTTGAATATATCTCAGGAAACTATAGCAAAAAACCGGAAGCAATTAGCTCTAATAGTTAAAAAATTATGAAATTTTACATATTGCTATAAAAATACAATTTTTACGCAATATTTTGGAAAATGGACAATTTTGAATCGCAGTTATCTCGAAAATGAAATCATGAAGGTATATTTTTCTTTGCAGATTTCGAAAGAGCATGTTTAAATTGACTTAATTTCAAAAATTTTACGAAAAAATCAGTTCAGGATCTTTACTGTATCGTATCCCCTTAATTGGTTTTGTCCTAGGGTTACAAAATGACACTTACCAATCAGCCACCCAAAGATCTTTCACAATCTCATTTTAACTTAATTTCACTGTCAACAACTTGCCTGTCATCGGAAGTTGCTCTTTGGTTCTTACCGGACATTGTCAAAGTGGTACGGGATGAATTCCGTGCCATAAAACTTGTTTAATCTACCATTTCTATTGACTTGCCTGTACCCAGTCTAAACCATTGCAGTCTACAACTTTCCAGTGATTTCCCATTCGCTTTGTCTTTTTGCACCTTGGACATTAGCTCTTGACAATTCTGCTGGGTAATTTTGTTATACTCTATTAACTACACTGCTGTCACATTCTCCAATTCTCAAGGGTACCTTCAAATGTCAGATACTGGAAGACCATTTTGTCTATAAATGATTCATTTTTAATTTTTCTGAGTGGAATACTTTTTTATAGTTAAATCCATTACAGTAGTTAACACCCCGTATGAAGCTGTACAATGGGGATTGAGGGGAATGAGCATTTGAACGGAGGGTAGAGAGCTCAGGTAAGACTTTAAGCGTGCAGACGAAATGACCTTTTCGCATATAACTATTTAGTTGACAATTTTTTAACAAACTATTTTATGTATTTTATATGCCTATAGTAAGAATAAAGCATTTGCATAACGGGCTTTTCAAAGAATTGTAAAATTGCAATTTTCTTTTTTGAACAAAACTTTTGAGGGTAGGGAGCTCCGTTCAATTGGTAGTGAGCCAGTATTTCATGTATTGAACGGAGGGTAGTGAATATATTTAACGAAGGATTGCGAGCACACAATACTAAATGAAAATCCATGAGGAATAGAATATTTATTAAGGGGGTCCTTTAGAGGTCTTCCTCTCATCAAATCACACATCTATAGAAGTGTGGAGATTTAGGCGTAAATTTTGTTCCTACATTAGGCCATTTTCAAAAAATTCTCAAATTTTGTCGAAAATTTGGAAAGATGCTCTCTTGTTACTAGTCTTGTTCCTCGAGAAAGCATTAGTATGTGCGACATCTGTATGTTTTATGACATATTAACAGTCGAACATTCGAACATGGCTGTATACAGCCTTTTGTGTCAATTTAAGCTATTTTACAGTGTTCCGGAAGATAAAACTACTGGAAGGACACCTAGAACACAAAGTATTTTTTTGCGAGTGTATAAGAATTTGCCCTTTCGAATGACAGTTAGATTAGTTTTGTTTTTGGGTTGCTATGGAACGAATTTTAACAATAACCGACAAAATTGCAAAAATTTGTCAAAATTGCATTCAAGTGGCATTTTCAATGACTAAATCTTTTATGTAAGGGTTTGAAAATGCATTTAATTATTTTGTTATAATAGTGTATATAATAGATGACTTGATAAAAAAGTTTTTGAGAAGATTTAATACACTCGTAAAATTGATATGCTAAAGGAAATAATTTCACGGGAAAATTACCAATTTGTAAATTCACGTATTACTTGTCAGTTTTTAGTTTGCTTTGAAATCACGTATCATGACTATTATTAGAGGTATAGTTCGCGAATCAAGCTTCCAAAAAACCTATTCACGGATCATACGTAAACCCCTAAGTGTCACTTAAGCGATATCAAAACATTATTAATGGAAAAGATATGAAATTAATTTATAATTGGATCATCACTATAGTTCCTGGCATAAAATATACCTAGTTAGTTCACTTTATGTCTATGGGAGTCTAGGATGTTGTTTATTTCGCTGAACTTGATTACTCTTTATTTAGAGGCCAACTCCGACCTGCCGTTGAGTGTGGGGTTTCCTCACCGCTCCCCTTTGGGTCGTTGTCTCTTTGACACATTCCCCGTTTCCCTTCTTTTTCCTATACTCTGTGTATTGTCTTCATATTTTATGTACTTCATTGTAAGTGTACTGGTCTTGATAACTTGGACTTTTTTCTAGTTTGATTTTTACTGTGAGTTTTTTTGTGTATTAATTATTTTTTAGCCACTCACCACACATAGGGGGAGTTTTTGGATCCAAGAAAACTAGTTTAACCCCACCGCAATTTTTGCGCCTGTCCCAAGTCAGGAATATGTTGGTGATGGACTTGTCCGTGTCTTCTTATAAAATTTTAGTTTCTTGATATTTGGGTTATCGAATGTTGTTTGTTTCCATTGATTTATCCACTTTTTACCCTTTTTGGGCCATTTAGGGCTTGTTATATGGTGTGAGGTTCCTCACTGTGTTGAAGAGCGTACGGTGACCCCTAGATGCTTTGTTTTGGGTCGTTTTAACCTGGATATGGGATGTTGTCTCCTTGACATTTACCCCATTTCCTTTTTTTCATATATATATTAATGCATGGCCTTTTTCATATAAGCACGGTTATCCTCCCGAGGCGTCAGTCGAGGTTGATGTTGCCCGGTCGAGGGATGATAATTGTATGTATATGGAAAAGGCCATGTTCTAATCTGTTTATTATAAACTTTCAATTAGGAGTTATCATCATATCCGTGCTGATATAGGCCACATCACAGGGCTGATATGACTATTTCAGAACGAAGCAAGCTAACATGGCTATATCAGACTGGGTATGTTGATCGATTGTTAATTCTATGCAGAACAGAACATATCTGTACTAATTATGTAACGAATTGATGTTAAAATCTGATATATAAATTACCCGATAAAATGGTCTATTGAACATTATTATTGTATAGCAATGTAATATTTCCGTAAGCCTTGAAGCAACCAAAAGTTAAAAAAATCGGTACCAGTGTAATAAATTTCCTCCGCGATGAATATATATTGCAATCGTACGCTCGTGCAAAAATAAATTCTAATATGGATAATATCCCTCAATATTCATGCATTAACCCTGCAATAAAATTGTTTTGTATAAAGTTGTTTTGTAATCTCTAAAAATATGTTAAGCACATTTAATATATATACTGAGAGAAAATGGATTTAATATTGGTATTGTTTTAAGCTTTGGATTTGCCTATTGCTGAGATTTGATTTCATACTGGAAGATAAAATTCGTAAAAATGTACCATATCATTGCTTCCTTGAGTATGCTATTTGTTATCATTTGGCTTGCTACCCTCCGTTCATATGCCTCACTACCTTTTGAACGGAGCTCGCTTCCCTCAAGTTTTCCGTTCAAATAAACCTTCATAGTTTGTAGTGATATTTCAAAATAGAATTTTATACAGAAGAAATATATTATTATTTATGCGCTTTTAAATCAGATATTCCCTTAAACACCGCCTTTTAACAAAAGTAAACTATATTTCCGCAACATATTCCATCTTCGTCTGCAATGTTTTGATTAACCTGAGCTCTCTATCCTCCGTTCAAAAGCTCATCCCCTCATCTTCCATTGTACAGCTTCTTACGGGGTGGTTAATGCCGTTGTAAAATTCATGATATAACACACTGTTACTACGAGTTCAGAGTTAGAGGACAGTTTCCCATAGGGTAACACACTAAGTCAGGTCTTAAATTCCACCAGTTATTACCCAAGTATTATTCTTTTGCAATATTGTATCAAAGATTTCAATGATAAAGAATGGTTTGCTGTTATCATCTCACGACAAGGAAAACATGTTTCACCGAAAAAGAAATATTTTGAGGTTGGAATATTCCTACACATGTGAACTCACAACATCAATTTCAATTGGACACAGATACGACATGTACAAAAAAGGTAAATTTTAATACTCATAAAACTCAAAAATATCTATAGGCCTTTTCAAAAAATCATTTGGTCCCTCCTTCGGTTTTGGCATTTAAATACAAATAAACAGTTCCGGTTATCAACCCAACAGGGCAAGTACTGTTCATCCTGAACACAGGTCATAAAACTGTTCATATTTAGATTACCTTGTCATTATTTACTGTGGTTTACTGTGACACTGCACTAATTTTATTAGAATAAAAATGTATTCGGGGTTTAAGTTGTGTATTGTTAGCCAATCGTACGAGTGATAACCGGAAACGAAGAGTGTTTTTACCCCCATTTGATTGGAGAGTTCAAATACAGAAAAAGCTAATAGCACTTTTTGAAAAGGGCTATTGATAACATGTTTTGGATGTTAAATGTAGCAGCGATAGCACATTTGGATGTACCCGTCTCACAATTTAAAGAATTTATCTGAAAACAGTTGAGATCCCAACCAATAAGTAAGGTATAATCTTATTACTGATAGTAAGATAATTTGATACATAGAAAAAGCCACGAGGGTGTCCCCTTTCACCTTATCTGACAACATTTCCAGATGATCCTGAGCCCCGAATAGTTATTTTAATTCACTGACAATGACATTAATTAGTTGATAGTATGAAAAGAAAATAGCAAATTTAGTTGACTAAAACACCCGAGTTTTATCTATTTTAGCTGGTAAGTTTAATCATAATTCCATAAAAGCATTCTTCAGTTAGTATATATAGGCACTGGAACCCATTTTCGGTAACTTTGGTATTTAGTTTTTTGTTACCACTGGGTCGATGCCTCTGCTGGTGGACTATTAGTCCCGGAGGGTATTCAGTAGTCCAGTAGTCGGAACTCCGGTGCTGATTCGAAAGCCGATTCTATTTGGAACCTTGCAATATCTAAATTTTTGTACATTTCTTGAAAACTAAGGAGAATTTCCCTCATGCAAAGCTCTGTCCTTAGCTGATTTTGGCTTTAACTTTAGATCATTTTGGTTATTTGTTCTGTATCAGTTTTTGAACATCTTTGAATTTATGGTCTTTCAACGTTTAGATTTTATCTGCACTGAAGAGACATACGTTGTCGAAATTCGCATATGCAGAAAATAAATTCACAGTCAGTAACTTCGGTATTTAGCTATCTGAGAGTAATTGTGACCTTTCCTTTTAAATTACTGACACCAAGATCAATAGGTCTCCTTCCTGTCTCCAAACTTTTCATTTAATATATAAGTTTCATTTTAATCCATCAATACATTTAAGAAGACAAATTGCCAGTCCATTCGTAATAAACAATATTTAGTTATTTTATTCATTATTTATATACAACGTCCAGCAACAAAGAACCGGTCAAAATTTGAAGAGAAGGCAAGGTATATAGAGTCAGTCTGTACAACAGGACAAAAGCTAAATGGAGAAACATTAATTGACATGAATACAACAAATATAAAGGATCAGTAGAATGTAATTACACAACCTGAGGTATTGTTAACTGCTCTTTCAGGGTAAGGATGATCTAACCCACTGATGGTAGCCGTAACAATGCTATAGAAAATCCGGTATAAAAGTCAAGCATCATAACAATTTTTTCAGATCAATGTGTAGGTGATATACAGACGCCATTTGTACTGTACCCGAGTTCAATAAGCAATAGGGTCTGTAAGTCTCGTTCAATTTTGGAACTTCCGGGCATATAAATTGTATCCGGAAGTTACATTGTCACATGGCGAGACTTACAGACCCTATGGGAGTTTTTGGAGGTGATGAAATAAAGCAAGTTAGATAAGTTACTGTTTTACTAAGGTACAATCAATTCACAAGCAGAATGACCATTCAGTGCAGATAAAATCCAAATATTTGGAAATCCATGAACCGAAATATGTGTTAAAACTGATAAAAAACAAATTACCAAAATGATCTAAATAGGCAAGCAAAAATCAGCTTAGGACAGATGAAAACAACGCATTAACAGGAATAATGTATTGATGGATTTGCCCACATCTCACTAATTTATACAGCCAAGTTTTCTGACAATCGACTTGATGAGTGCCCTTTGTTTGTCTGTTTGTTGTGATTGTCCACCAGCTGGGGAAACTGGTGCTTTTGTCGGGCAACGGATGACAGTGATTGTAAGAACACTTTGCCAGTTTCCTTAATGTTTGTTGACAATTCCGCATCTATGGTCAGAATTAACATGAATGTAGCATCGCTCGACATCTAGCAATGAATTCCGCTCAAACCGGTGCTAGGGGCCGTCTTGAACTTACTATGAGGTATGGGAAAAGCTCATTGTTGAAGGCCTCATGGTGACTTCAAGATGAAGAACAACAATAAAAGCGTTGTTCCATTGCTTTTTACCATGTATTTGTTGAGATTTTGTGCATTTACTCCATATCCCTTCATTGCTTATTAAAAAGTTATTCAAATTTCCTTATGTTATTTCTGACTTCGACATTTGGCAGAATATATTAAAAAGGGAATATCCAAAATTTCAAAATTAATAATAAGAAGAGCAACATCGTTCCTCAAGATGTTTATTTATTACTTCTTATAGATTTATAGGTGTACGATAGGATAAGGACTGTAGAAAATATATTGGTTAAACACTAAAAAGAAATTTGATTTCACAAAAAAAAAAAAAAAAAAAAAAAAAAAAAAAAAAAAATAAATAAAATAAAATGTATGAAAAATTTCAATAAAAATTAGTAACTGTACTGCAGTAAAAGTCTGCTAAAATGGCGAAAAGAATCCTTAAAAATTTCAGTGTAGAAAGACGTCTTTTTTAAGGAGGTTCGCTCTTCATGTTTTGCGATTTCTATCAGAGTTTGGGAATTCTCTGGTTTTATCCTTTTAAAAGCATTATAATTTTCTGCCCATGTACCTCGTTTTTTTCTCAGAATTTCATATTATACATCTTTTTGGGAATTCTGTAAAAATTTCATTAAATCTTATTTATTTTATCACATTCATTTTTGCCAAACCATACATATATCAATCCTATGAAAAATCCGAGGAGTTCAGTTTCCATCTAAACTTTCAATCACGAAATCATCAACCTATCAATTTGTTTTCACTTAATTACATCTTTTGTAATTTTCCAACAAAAAAATCACATTTATTAGAAATACTATTTATTTTCAAATGGAGTAACGAACCCCCTTAAATATATATAAAGACAATTTGAGATATGGGTTAACATATGTAGGAGTTGATTTCACAAAAAGATTTATACATCCCTCTCTTACCACACCGTATTCCGGATCTACATTATGTGCGTACCTGCCAAAATTGAGCTAAAAGTTTAAATATAGTTGGATGGTATTATTTTGATATTCTGTTCTCACATAAAAGTTTCAGATATAAAAACCGGAAGCGTCGACTGGTTACAAATCTTTTGCTATTAATAAACTGATTGTTTCTCCTTTCCCCATCTTTCTCTTTGAAATGGAATTCAAACGGAAGAAATTGTCGACTTTAGAATAATACCGGAATCCCAATGTAGTCGAAATTCTTAGACATAGATTTCTAACAGCATTTACAATGATCTTTTCCGCTGTAATCAGGGATCAATGAATAACTGGTTTATCAAAAGTTTCTTGTTTAGTTTGCTCGCATTTCATTGAGGTGGGTATCGTCTGTTTGAAATTCTCACCGAGCTGATGTTTTTATTACTGAAACAATAAACCTCTTTCAAAACCTTTTCCCGACAACAACCAATTTGGTTTTAAAATCATAATTCGGAGAGTAATTTCCTTTCGCAGGTATTACTCCTGGTTCGCTGCTTTCAAGAGCAAATATGAGAAGTTTATTTTTCAAAGTCAGAATTCATCTGATTTTTTGTAAAATAAAACCTTTTCAATGGTTTCTTTTGAAGGTATGTTGAAAGATGACAGTTACAACAAAAGATTTTGTTTAAATAAAGATTTTCTGATGAAAGTGCAAGGAAAATACATTTTGTCGTTGTTCGTTCAAACACGAACCAGCTGGAAACCAGATCTTATACCCAGACATATCATTTCACTGATAAAATTAATTTACCAAAGGCCACTAGTCATTATAAATACTTAATTTTCAATATACAAAAGTGTCGTTTTTCATTTTTAAATTGAAGGGTAAAATCAAATAAAAATATTAACAAGTGCATGATAAATAATCCAAATTAAGTAGATTCAAATAGCTCGTGCTACTATATAATTGATTTTCATATAACTGTCTTATTACAATAATATCCCTTAAAATTCATTTCACTTCTTTTTTATCCATTTTTCATTGTTTCACGCAAGCGAATTATATTAGGCTATGTGCTGAAATCACATTCCGTGCACCACAACTTCCCATCTTAACCGTTTGATACAGTGCTTCTTGTCCGAAATTTGCTTTTTGTCTGATTTTGCTTTTTGTCCGACAATTTTGCTTAATGTCCGAAACTTTGGCGTTTATTCCGACGTTTTTTGTCCGATTTGCTTTTTGTACGTCGCTTTTTGTCCGACAATTTTGCTTAAGGTAGATGGGTACTCCAATTTTTTTTATTTGTACAGGAAAGTTTCCTTCTTATATAAGCATTGAAATAAAAAAATAAAATAGGGGGGTCACCGTGCTTGTTTTTGAAATAAGTCGTATCAAAATAATCAAATATTTCTGATGAATACATAGGGAAAACAGGTATATTGTTGATTTCTTTAAAACTATTCCATAGATTTCTTTCTACTTTACTCATGTGTTAGCCCTTTGAACATACTTTCCAAAAATATAAATAAAAATGTGGGTCACCGATTTTGTTTTTCATGTAATTCGTAAAATGTGAATTTTCATAGTAATATCTATGTTAAATATTTTTATCAGATTATCTCCCCTTTTCAAAAATCGTCTTCCAATTCATTTAATTTAAAAGTTACCATACCTTGCTTAATTAGATAAAGACATGTGAAATCAAGTCCATCTAGGTCCTTTGCATTTTGTATTATGGATATAATATTGATTGATTCATTACAAATAAAAATATTTGCATATCTTAAAAGCAGATAATACCATAACAGCACAAATAACAAATTAAAAATGGCGGAAGACTACCGATCTACCTTAATGTCAAAAACTTTTGCGTTTAGTCCGTCGCTTTTTGCCCGATTTGCTTTTTGTCCGACAAGTTTGCTCAATGGCCGATATATTTGCTTTTAGTCCGTTATTTATGCAACTGTAAATGGAAATTTTGCCTTTTTGTCCGATTTATACATAAAGCAGGTTCAATAATTACAAAACCATTGAACCCATGAATGAGGCAGCCATTCACGCATGACGCAGTAGTGAGCTGTCGGTTACAATTTTTAAAGGGGACCATTCAAGGACTGTTGTGACCAAATTTTGTTCCAATCGGCCTAGTGGTTTCACAGAAGATCTTTAAATGAGAAGTTTACGACGGACGCAGAGGGCCAATTGATTTCAAAAGTAATATTGGGGGAAAGTGCCACCAAGAAACAGGAATTTCACTGTTGCAGAAGTTTCTTTAAGTTTTGAAACCAAGCGTGAAAAGTATTATAGATATGCTAACCCTGGTGTTATGCAGGTTATTGTGTTATTGGTATCTTTAGTTTCGAGTTCATACATGTATTGGTGTATTTGAGAATGACAATCGTTAAGTTGGGTAGAAATCATGTACAACTTGTCAAAATGCATAGCAATGTGCAGAGAACAAATTTACAGTATGATTTTATCTATAAAATCGGGAATGAAATAATGTGTTTGGGTACTATTTTAGCCCTTTTTGAACTAACGTTACTTCATACGAACAAAGGAATATTCCAAACTCATCGGACGCCTGTGTTAATAGGACGGCACTAAAAGACAAATAACTGTAAGCATCCCATAATTATGGTTGCTTCCAGTTTAATTAATACATGTACACTGTCCGTGAAGGGTTCAGTGTGAAATATTTAAGTTCCCCACTGTTTGACATATGGGATTAGGTGTCGACTTGCCGGATACATTTTAAAGGTGACCATCCAAAGGCTAATGTAACCAAGTTGGTTCCGATTGGCTATGATTTAAACATATTGATTTTGCTCACAAAAGCAAAGGGAATCAGAAACTAAATTTACAGTAAGTTCGGTATTTTGTTATTTATTGCAACTTATGAAAGTCTTCTCCCAAATATATCACAATTACATTAATAATAAATTGGCTTCTTCACTTTATAAGTGATCATTGAATGTTTTTTAAAAGTGTTCAATGTTAATGATTCTCGCTGGCAGCCATCTTGGGTTTTATGTGCACTTTCGGATTTAGTCTTCAAAAGGACAGTTTTGAACAAGTTTGGTCCTAACTGGGCAAGTAGTTTCAAATGATACCTTCTCATATGTTTTCCGTACGGTTCAATGTAGAAAAATGTTCCTTGTTTGAATGAGACACGGACCCGTCAGATATACTATTTTAAAGGGACCATCCAAGGACTATTGTGACAAAGTTTATTTTCAAATGGATCATAAAAGATCTTTTATATGGTTATTTAGGCTAGCTTTGAACTTCTAGGTACGCAGAACTTGATATGCATTTTTGCATAACCCCTATTTGTTATAGATGCTTTGGAAAATAATTTAAATTATTTTTTTTGAAACATTCCATAGAATAGGGTGATAACTCCAAAATGAGTTATCTGATTTTCTTTAACATTGCATGGTAGGTAAATCTGATCATTCTGATCGTTTTATCCCCAGCAGTTTTAAAATGTGAAAGTATTTGACCCCATACCCAAATTAAAATCGAAATGTACCCATATTTAACAGTATGTACGACCCTATAGTATTTGGCCCTTGGACACATTTTTTAAAACAAAATACCCTGGTAATTCCTCAGACTATGCTTGCTAAAAATTGGTTTCAGAGGTTTTAAAAATTGAAAGACGGACGGAAAACGAACACCGACACACGGACTGACAGGTCAAATGATCTATTAAAAAAACAAATGCTTGCTAGAAATTATCTAAGTGGTTTAGAGGGGAAGACTTTTTAAATATTGAAAGACGGACACGAACATACGGACTGAGAGGTCAAATGATCTAATGAAAAAAACAAATTTTAACTCTGTGCTCCTATTTCTAAAACCGGTGGGTCCTTTTAGCATCTTATTTTGAAATGGTTCAGATCAATTTTATTCATTTATTGGAACACATTTTAAGAAACAAACAGGAAAAGAAATGCATCGATATCTCTTCAAAAAATAATAGCTTGCCCATCTTACCCCCTTATGTCTTTTGTTGCTCAAAAACGGCAATTTATACCTCAAATCTGTCGACATAATAAATAAACATTATACCGTGAAGTATGTTACAGTATCCAAACTCAATGAAAAAATGATCACAATATACCGTCGAAGATGTTCAAACACCAAATCAATCGACTGTTTGGTCCAATTTCCTCGAGATGGGTTGGAAAAAATTAAAACTTCAGTCCTGGTTTGTTTTGATGCAATCTTGATGTAAGAGAAGAGGTTTGTGATGGAACAAAACGTGTCTTAGTTTTAAAAGGGGAAAACATATCGGTAATTAAATTTGAAGAGAGGATGAGTCCAGGTTGAAGATAAAAAATAAAAGCGTTGTTCCATTCCTTTAAGTTACTATAAACAACAAAATGATATAAAGTAATTGCACATAAGGCAAAATCTCTACAAATACATGGTAAAAAAGACAATGGAAAGCTTTCATTGACGTTCTTCATCTTGAAATAACCATGAAGCCCACAAAAACTGGCTTTGTTCTTAACTCGTAGTAACATGATTACGGCCCATACCGTTGCCTTGTGGAGAAATCATTGCTTAATCTCGAACAATGCTAAGTCCGTGTATCTATTCTTGTATCCATGGATGCCGGATCGCCAACAACTGAAAAAAAAGAAAATTCGCCCATGGGACACGGATGCTCCCGCCAAACAGATATGTCGGCAAACAGGAAGTAGATGAGTGATGGACTTGAAAAGAGGAGACACGGTACAACTCATCATACCAAAGCATCAGGCCAAATATCAAATCATTTCTGCATACACAAGCTGAGAAATCTTTAACAAAAATTTCGGTAGAACGTACGGACGTACGTATGTACGTACGTCTGGGCAAGAGTAAAACTTATTATCCCAAGGTTGTGATGAATGCCGGCTTTTGATTGGATGAAAACCCGTTGGTACAAAACCCATGCACCCGTCTCGTTTTTAAGAACGTTGCTAGTGTCAGTGCCATGCTAACGTTACTTATTCTGTGACGTTGTTAGTAAGTAAAATTTTGGGCCAAAAACTTTATAAACTACGGAAAGAACTAAACCGAAATCTAATCGCCTAAAATCAGCTGAGGTTGGTACCTAAGGTATCATCCTCGACATGGAAAGTGGGTCATTTTCTGCATATTTATCATACTTGTTTTATGGTGCAACACATACGTCGTTGAAATTTCGTACAGATTTATTTAACTGATATGTCTTTTCGGTCCAATAAAAGATGTAAAATCCGTTACATACGTTTCTACCCATAGGCATTGAGACTGTACCACCCTTCAGCACCACGGTACAGCTTTTGGCTACGCCTCAGGCTGGCTGCACAGAAGTGCTTCAGGGTTGTCCAATCAGAATGCCTACGGGTATAAACGTAGGTAACTGATAATGCACCCGTCGCCTAACTGCGGGGGCATAAAAAAGGAAACAACTGGCAAATTTATGTTAAAATTACTTTCATCGTTGTCCTACAAAAACACTATACAAGAAGACAATCACAACATATAATCAATCACAGTGCACTCGAATCTATTTCAAAAAAGGAGGCATGTTTAAATCATTGCAGATGGCGAGAGAAAAAAAAATCGAAGTTACCAAATGTACAATGCCACAATTTGAAAGTATGAAGCACAATAACTGAAATATTAAGAGTGACTTCAAGATGAAGAACAACAATAAAAGCGTTGTTCCTTTGCTTCTTTTTTACAATGTTTTTGTAAGACTTGTCTCAGGTGCATTTACTCCATATCCTTTTATTCACCATTTACGACTGGAGTTTGTCTCTCCTGCAGTGTGGAGTCCGTAAAAAAAGATTCCCCGTGCGAGAGATGTATGCTCTCTATATTTTTCAGTTATGGTGTACTTGTGCTAGAGAGAATTTCTCATATGGATATACTATTCACACTTTCAAATTTTGGCATTTATTTTTGTAATTTCGAAATGTAATCCTGACCTATTGTTTCGACTTTGACAATGATCTCATCGATTCGCAATTGGCCGATAGTAGGGATTATATCATCAAAATTCTGATTTACTAGGCATCAATTATATGTATTTTGAAGCCACTCGCGCCCTGTTTTATTTGAGTTTTTTTGGGGGTTTTTTTGGACTAACATATCCTCGTATTTGACGAAAATGGTCATTTCAGTACTTAAATTTAAGACAAAATAAGGTAGGATTTTGATTTTAAAAAATTATCAATTTCCCTAACATAGACAGTACTATTCCAGCTTCACCTTCTTCAGTGTATGTTTCACAGTTGATTCATTTTACGCGAGAGCTAGCACAAAAATTATACAAACTTTCTCATAAGACATAGTTATCTCCGTGACCGTTTGATTAATCGAGGCTTAATAATTCATTTCATACGGTCATTAAAAATTTTCTTTAATAGATATTCATCCCTTGTGGAAAATTTGAAGTTTCGATCTGAACTCAAGATTCTGTCTTTTTTTTTATTTAGTACTGTGATGAGTATTTCTTTTTTAGTGTTTACGAAAAAAATCAATTGCTGTTGAGTTGCTACCGAACACTACCGAAATGAGATGGGAGGTTTAGCATACCAGCTAACCTGTTTAAACTCAATTTCTTTTGGAATGCCTGTAACTAGTCTGGATAATTGCGGTCGACAATTTATTTCTACGGTTTCCACCTGATTTGATGTTGAATTATTAAATTTGTCAAGTATGATGTGTTTATCCGTCAAATTGCGATCAAGTTGGTCTCAGCTATATGTCATATTTGGGTATTTAACTGAGAATGACAATTTTTGCCATTTGACCGATTATTACATAAAGCAGGTTCAATAATCACAAACTCATTGACTCCATGAATGAAGCAATTCTGTGCCTGTCAACCATTCACGCATGACGAAGTAGTGAGCTGTCGGTTACAATTTTTAAAGGGACCATGCAAGGACTGTTGTGACCAAGTTTTGTTCTAATCGGCCCAGTGGTTTCAGAAAAGATCTCTGAATGAGAGGTTTTCGACGGACGCAGAGGGTCAATTGATTACAAAAAGCTATATTGATGATAGTGCTGCCAAGAAACAGGAATTTCACTGTTGCAGAAGTTTCTTAAAAATTTTAAACCAAGCTTGAAAAGTATTATAGATGTGCTAGCCCTGGTGTTATGCTAGTTATAGTGTCATTGGTATCTTGTTTCGAGTTCATACGTGTATTGGTTTATTAAATAATCGTTAAATTGGGTAGAAATCATGTACACGTTGTCAAAATGCATAGCCATGTGCAGAGAAACTCAATTAAAAGTGGGACATGTGGATCTCCTACTTAATTTTGGTGGAATTTTGTAAGTTTGTCCACATTTTACAGACAGTTGAACTCAAAAATGTTGTGAAAGGGGTATTTTTAGTCATTTAAAGGTTAATACAACTTTAAGATAGGAAATAGTCTCTCAGAATTTTGAGGATATAATTCCTACTATCGACCAATTGCAAATCGATGAGATCATTATCAAAGTCGAAAAGTAGATGCGATTCGTTTTTAGAAATTATTACTGTAATAAAGCCAATAATATTTATTACAGTAATAATAACAGTCGCATATATTGCTTCGACTATGATGATTTCATGAACTCGAACTTTGCCTAGAGTGATCCCCAAAATGTTGTACCATGAAACAAACTGGGCATTGTTATTTAGAAATGGTTCGATAGTAAACCCAAAATATGTACTTCTTTTTATGATGAAAAGTTTTATGTGTAGTTGTATTCAAAATATCCTACCTATATATAATATAATGTTTTGGTGGATTTTCCTTTTATGTCAAATTTGTGAATTTTTTTTCTGCTTTAGATTGTGATCTAACCAATGATTTAGCTTTCTTTTTCCAGCAGAATCAAATGCCTAAGCGGGGCATATACGAAGGAGCTTTGCTCACTTTTTTCTATTCTCTAGTTTAGTTTAATGGTAAAAATTGAGATTCGTTTGAACAAGAAATTTTTTAACAAGAATAAAAAAAAAAGAGAAAAAAAGGGAATAATTTACCGACTGAGTAGTATAAGTCTATAGGGTACATAGGGCCCAGAAACTGAGTCATATCTTCTGTAACTGTCCATACAATAAAAATACACATATCATTAATGAATTTATTTTTATAGGAAATGGTCTGTTTCAATTCAAGAATGAAATTATAAATTTATATGCAAGCATGTACATGTGCACAAAGAAAAATATTTTGTCTAAATGTAATATCATTAATTTTTCGAAAACATTTCTAGATATTAACAGAAATTGCGTCATAAAATTTCACTTCAGTCTTTATTGCTGCACCACTATTAAGCTGAGTTCGCAGCGAACAGTATGGGGAAGAAGATTTCGCGTATTATTGGTTTAGTCCGGTCAGATAATGTTTAGCCCGGTTGAGAAAACTGAAAAAAAACATATCGTAAGTAACATTGGATAACGTTTTGTCCCAGTTCAGAATAATGTTTAGGTATAGTTTTTGATATTTGAACATTAACCTTTACCGAAACATTACCCAGCTTAAACAGGGTGTTCTCAGTCTTTTTTATTACATAACATAATACAAAAATGTACTTCATTCAATATTCATTGTTAATTATTTTTTTAATAAAAATATTTTCGTAATATGAAATGAAACAACATTGCAATACAACAAATTAATTACCATCAATTTGTGGATTTAGAATGCTCACTGTACAGTTTGAAATAAATATTATTATATAGATTGCGGTAAAAGATTGAAATTTCTCAGTGAATTAAAAGTGATAATTAACTGTGAAATTATTTTCCATAATTTCACTCTAGGAAGTGACGTCACAATAGACGTTGTCAACGTCGTTGTTAAATAAACGTCTCAGCGAATTAACATAGAAAACTTAGTTCATACAATAAATCTTAAAATAAACCATCAAATATTGCATAATAAGATCTATATAATAAAAACAATAACTAATCCTATATTCTGATTATCGAAAATATTCAACTCATGATAGAAAACATTGTAATTCACTCATGCGCTGCGGATTAGTTATAGTATAAGTATTTAGATAAATGTGGTTCCTTTGGTAAGATGCATCAGCAAGAGAATACAAAAGAAAAAAACGAGAGATACGTATAATTCACTCGTCCTAATTCGGCTGATTCCGTACCTCCATATAATTGGTACCGGAATCAGCAGAGAATGGCCGAATGAAGTGTAATTATATCAAGCCCCGATAGAGCTGAAACATCGAAAGCGCTGAAAATATACACACCTGAAAAACTCGTACTCATCCAAAGAACTGCGGCATAGAAAATAACTAATTTATATGCTTTATTGGGAAATAAGATCATCGCGAACATAAAGTAAATTAATTAAAAGTGAAAAAAAGCATTCATTTGGTAATTCCGAAATTCGAAAGGGACGATTTTCGTATGAATGTCCTCCAGATTTATTTGTCTAATACATGTGCTTCGGGAAGACCATTTGAATCAGGGGAGAGGGGGAGGGGGGACTTGCAGATTGTTTTGTAAAAAATACTTTGGTCCGAGTAATAGCGGAAAATTGCATCTTCCATGAAAAAAAAAATTTCTGGCTTCCAGTAAAACCAATATCCATATCTTGTTACTAATCGACTCACAAAGACAGGAATTTGAAAAAAAACTTATGCACTATATGTGCAGAAGAGGGCAAATCATTTTAAAGGACATTAATAGGCTTGTGACTTTTGGCTTGTTGCTAAGTTCACTCAAACTCCCTCAAAACTGCACCAAAATTTACCTTTGCAGCAATTCGAATATAATGAATGAATTTTTTTTTTTTTTTTTTTTTTTTTAGTTAATCTTGACCAAGAATTACAGAATGTTAACACTAAACAAAAAATACACATGACCCATCCCAAATATGAAGTACAACTAGAAGACGATAAATGATCGAACTTCTCCTCCCGTTGATTTGACTTACCTACTTTTAAGGAAGTAGACCTAGTTTAAGGGAGAAAACTCTTTAAATCAGCAAGGTGTTTGAAACAGACAGTTTCATTGACTCCTTTAAACGCTTCAATGTGAAAAAGAATAAAATTCATCTGTTTTACTTAGAAGCTTACAACATATTTATGAATATGATTAAAAGAAAAATAAAAGTGATTTGAAGAGTTATATCCCTTAATCTAGGTCAACCTCTTTAAATTGTCCCCTTATTCGTTACTTGAAACAGCCGACCTTAGCTTCAGAGTAAAGTTTTGAAAACGAAAACTCATAATTATATTGCGTTGAAATCAGACTGGTTACATAGATAATGGAAATTGAATTTGCAATAATACATGTTGATTTTATCATAAATAACATACAATCTTATGCACCAAAAGAAAAATATCACAGTTCCAAGCCCGGGGGCTACTTCATATGTTTTTATAATATGAAAATAGGCTTAATTCTACATATTAATGGAAGTTGAAAGAAAATTAGAAGCAGAGTAAAGAAAATAAGACGATCAAATTTTAACATTTCTTAGTATTTATGCGGGGGGGGGGAGGAGTGGCTATGCCCCTTTTATGTGTGAGTTGCTGGAACATGGGAACCTTCACCTTTATCTTGTATTAGGTATCTCAAAAATGGTAACCTTATCCCATATTTTAAACAGAAAGGTAAAAATAATCATATAATATACTTTGTCATGTATTTGGCTGAAAACAACAAAACGCTAATTATAATCACAAATTAGTGAAATGACACCTTAAAATAATAAATGTAGATGTCAAAGTCACTGATGCAACCTGTTGATTGACCTTTTCATATTAGCTAAAAGTTCCTATCCGTATCGAATGTTTTCACCACAATTTGCTATCCTTATCATATAAAAGGAAACAAGAAAAATGTACATATTCCAGCGGCTAATTACTATCTTTTCATATTATGTCTATAGTGAACCCCGAGGTTTCAAATGTGGAAAATTGCAGCAAAACCATATATTACTGACAAGTATATAAGGTACAATTTCTAAATATAATTAAACGACTATTACAACTAATAGACGACCACTGTAATAGCGCAATATGAAAAAAAAAGTTTTTAATATCTAACTTTTATTTCTGGTTGTGGGATTCTAAACTGATAACTTATTTTAACCTTTTCAACATAAAGATCCCTTTGAATCTCTAACTTTGCAAAAATTAACATAAATCAAGGAATTTTCATTCGGTTTATGGATACCTAAAGGTTGTCAGAAATGAAAGCTATCCATCCATTCCATGTATGACACAGAAAAGGGTTGTTATACACCTTTGACTTAAATTTTCTCAATATTTTTGAAATCAAACCATTGATAGTCAATATTTTTTACTAAAAGTATTCAAGGATATATGATTGTTAGGACAAATGAAAAAAGAAGAAAAAAGAAAAAAAAAGATAAGTGGTCTTTGAGACTTTCTGGCGAATGACCAATGTTTGTCCCAATAAACAAAATTCTTTGACTTTGGTTTCAATATGTTCAATCTGGAATTACCAAAAGTAAATTGTCTTTAATTTTCTTTAAGACTTTCAGGAAATTTACCAAAATTTGAACCAAATATTTTTGAAATCCCATTAGTGAAAATATTTGCTCGAATAGAAACACATTCTAAAAGTAGGTTTGCTGGGTAGTATTCCAAAAATAAGTGGTCTTTGAGACTCTCAGGAAAGTCACCAAAATTGGAATTTAATATTTTTGAAATCAAATTGGTGAAAATGTTTGTCCTAATCGAAACAAATTCAGTAAGTATGGTTGCTATGTAGAATTGCAAACAATCAGTGGTCTTTGAGACTTACAGGAAATTTACCAAAATTGTGTTTGAATATTTTTAAATTCCAATTGCTGAAAATGTTTGTTCTTATCGAAACAAATTCTAAAAGTATGATTGCTAAGCAGAATTCCAAATATGAGTCTTTGACATTTTCAGGAAGATTACCATTGTAGAAAACGCAATTAGAAAGCTTATTGCAAATTTACAGGGTATATGCAACACTTCTTCATAAAGATTCCACCTCTTAATCAAAAATGTAGGAGAATTTTGCGTCACATGCCACACTTTTTTGGTCAAAATCCACATTTTTGGGCCTTTGTCAAAATCAGCATCTTGGGCCTCTTGTTTGCAGCAAGATAAACATAAAAAATCCAAAACCTATGCACATGTACTGACGATATGCAACAATTCTACCAAAAAAATTAAATACTTATGTTAAAAAGTGGAGGAGTTTGTGTCACATGTCATGTGTAAAAATCCACATCTTGGGGTCACTTGTTTGCAACGAGACCAATATCAAAATTTCAAAAGCTTATAGCGCATCTACAGACTAAAAATGCAATAATTTTACAACAAAATTGTTATCCATAAATTAAAAAATGTAGGAGAAGTTTGAATCACAAGAGAGAGAGAGAGAGAGAGAGAGAGTGACAGAGGGACGGACGGACGAAAGGACAGACAGACGGAGGGTATAAAAAAAATCCCCGAATTTTCCTTGAGAGTGTGGAGATAATTTCAACTTGATTTGCAATTGCAAGCAATAGCCGATGTAGTCAATGGGCTGGAATAACCCCCGTGCACCCCCCCCCCCACCTTCCGAACCCCATCCATTTTTTTGTAAGTCTGCATACATCCCATATTCAAACTAAAACATGTTAACACGAGCATAACCTGCACGCAATGGTGGAATTGGGCCCTTTTTTAAACGCACCTACCGAAATTTTGGAAAATTTCGTTCTGTTGCTTCAAAATATTGACCTTATGCTTCCCAGTTATAAATACGAGGTATCAAATAAAAGCTTATGGTATCATTTTTACAAAGAACCCACGTTTTTATAATTTTTATGATCAATACGTTCCATGGCGCAATTAAACGTACCTCTACCCCAATAGATATTGACCAAAAATCCGATATTTCCTTTGAAATTGCTTAAGTTTGATGGAATAGAGAACACGAAGTGCGTCTCAATTCCCGATTCTGAAAAATTGTTTATAGTTTTTCAATCACTTTTCTTTAATATGCAACAAATTAAGACGATGTTAACATAGTTTAAATGACCAAATTTTTTTTTCAAATAGACCAAATAAATGGATCTTTGAATATTTTCGTTTTTGAATAAGTTTTGTCTCTCTTTTGCCTAATATTATTTTCTAGTAATCAAATATCATTTAAAATATGTATCAAATGAAAGCTTGGTATATTTGCTTTGCAACTATTACAAATAATGGCGATTTAGGTAATATAAACATCATAAGTCAATAAAACTTACCCCTACCCAAACAAATTTACTCTAAAATTGTCAATTTTTTGTCTATTTTCTCGTAACAATAATCAAAACTTCCAAAATGTGTGTTGTTTAGGACAATGTTGCATGAATTTCATTATGATTTTGTATTTTAAGAGCCATTTGTTGACTTAAACTCAATATTTTGCTCGAAATTTAGGAAAAATGGGAATTTTTAACATTTCAGAATTGTCCAAAGTTCACTTTTTAATAGTTATATGTGGCAAATCTGGAGGATTTATCTGCAGACATGCCAATTTGTTGCATTAACCTATACATAAGTTAACTTAAAAATGTAAAAAAGGGATAACAGGAAACACCTACAATGGCTGAAAATTATAATTGCATGTCACAATCTGCCATGAAACTAAACATGAAAAACACGAATAAGACAAAAGACAAACGTAGACAACGATAGGAACCCAGGACAGCCGGACTTTGTACCGGCACTAGCAAAAACCAGTGGTAGGGTTAAACAAGTTTTTGGGTACCCTAACCTCTCCTTTATCTGTCCCGTTTCCCTATAGTATAATAAACATTCGAATAAAACCCAATACAGGTAGATTACTAACTCCATGACCAAATCTT
>MJUU01015207.1:2895-18964 GCA_002080025.1 Modiolus philippinarum | reverse complement strand
TCTAGCCCGTTTTACCCGTCTCAACTGTAGTGAATAACAAATCTTACGTGTTTGTTTTTTTTCTATAGTGCCGTAGGTAGTAGTTAATATGGGGAAAAATCTGCGGTTTTCAAAAAACGTTTTTTGAAAACCGCAGATTTTTCCCCATAGTTAACTACTAAAAAGTCCATCTCTTTTATCCATTTATTTTGGAATTTTGAATTGTATCTCTTCCCTTTTCGCGGAGGCGACGCCATTTTGTCGTCAATACACAGCTGATTCGTGTTCTCGCGTAATCTCGTTAGGCGGGATGTGAATGGAACGGCCTTTGTTTACTTCGCAGGGTGTGATTGGAACAGCCAATATTTACTTCCGGTGTAACGGAAAAATATTTTTGAGAGAAAATTTTAATATCGGGAGCTTTCAGAGGCATATCGGTAGACATGAGACCGGCTGCCGAAACCGGTAGCCCCACGGTGAGACCGGGAGGGTTAACAACTCTGGTTACAACAGCGAAACAAGAAGTTAGTATGTATCCATTCATATAAACTGCGCGACACAGGAAATTTTTATGAATGAACCGAATCGTGAATTTCGAATATCAATTTAAGTCCTCTGAGATTAATAAAAAACATTGTATCTTTAAAAAGGCATTAAATAAATACAATGCACACATAAAAAAATGTAGTTGATCATGAAATGGACACAGTACTGCCACATGAATGGATTATTTTTTGTGCCTTCGTATGAATAACTGGTAAGCCGTACGCGTTTTTTCTGGATCACCCGGACTCTTTGCATAAAGTAATTTCCAAAGTGTAAGAGTCTGGATGAAACAGACTATTTTCAAGATGGCTTTACCTAACAGCTAGAAGGCAGAGACCCTGCCTTAAAAACCAACAACCAATTCAAAACATTTTTGTCCATTTTTGAAACAATATACAGCATTGACGTAGGGTCTATGCCTGGTGAGGTTGGTCATGCTTACCCTTCCGGAGCATCTGATTACATTCCTGTTTTAGGGTCCACATTGTTAGTCCTAACTGAATCCTCTTCTCAAAGAGGCTTATCAGCTGGCAAAATATTTACACTCTGGTGGTATTTACTCTTGATTTACATATGCATCTAGCATTACAGAAGAAATAAACTTTGGTTTAAAAGATCTAAGTGAATGTAAAACAGAGAAACAAATCAAAAATTTAAAATGTCATATTAAAAATTCTGTCACAAATTATTATCATTTATTAATTAATGAAAAAGTAAATAATCTAAAAGAGGAAAATAAAAACTTTCATTATAAATTTTTTTTCAAAATCAAGAAAAACATGCCCGAATTTTACCTTTAACATCCCAAAAAAGAGATTCAAAAACTTCATTCAAAAACTAAATTCAGAGTTAGTGACCATATGTTATTAATTGAAGAAGGGAGGTATAAAAACATTCCAAGATGTCAAAGACTCTGTAAAAGAATGTAAAGCTTGTAACGTCATAGAGGATGAGTTCCACTTCTTTTTCAACTGTAAAATTAATTCTTCATGTGGAAAGCAATTTTTAGATTACTTTCAGTGTAATATAACACATTTCAATTTACTAAACCAATTAGACAAACTTGTTCTAATTCTTAACCCGTCAACACCCGATGATAATAGAACAGTGGAATCATATATACAGCAGTCAATAGAACTGAGGAAAGATGGCCCTCATACTGTATTAGTGTCGAAATGATACTGTCTTGCTTTTTTTTTATTTGTTCATATTTGTTATCATTGTTTAAATGTATTGTTTAAATGCATTTGCTACAACCCTAGTGGGTTAAATAGTTTTCAATAACATAAAGTATTTATTTTTTGTTGCATTTGTATTATGTTCTTTTTATTTCGTCTTTGTTATTTACGTTGATCCTATGCATTTTCAGTATTCATTTGGAAATTTATTTATCTAAATATTGTGTACTGTGTACTGTTTTGTATTGTGTGTATTTTGTTAACTTGACCCTAAGTTATATATTTTGCATTATTTAAATTGTCAAGATCTAAAATCGCCTTTATTATCAAAGAACATAATAAATGTACCTGTAAAGCACGCTTAAAAAGAGACAACCTATGTCGCAAAAAAGGATACTTTCTGGTGTGTTATTTTTCCATAAAGACTGATTCTTTAAGCAGTGGTTCAAACGTGAAGTACTCCAACTGGTGTCTTCATCTTTGCTGAAAAATATTAGTTTAAATCATAAGTTTATAAGAAGTTAATTTGAAAATATCATCAGCTAAATAAACAAGCGTTCTTAGGGCATGGCAATGGCCCATTAGAGACAGGAATATTTTTTTTTATTATTTTAGGTATACCCATCAGTGAAAAATCTTGAACTTTATCTATAAATGTCAAGGTTAAGCAACGTACCAAAATACACTAACACATGGCAGCGTGAAGTAAAACAGACGGACCCAAGACGACCGTGATAGCGATCCCTATGTGCCGATCCTTCTCTAGGTGCAGACGATACAAAAAACGCGCCATTCCTTTTTTACTGATCAGTACATTTTTGTTCTTACATCACGCTTATGTCTTACTGTAAATGACAATAAAAACTGAAATAAACATTTGATTTCCAAATCATACGCATGCCATTTTGGAAGGTCAAAAATCAAAAGATCTGAAAGAGCTGACAGAGGATAAATAACTGTGGCGCCTGAATAAAATGAAGATAGCACTATGCAATAGGGAGATAACCCTAAGTTCTCATGATATTGGGCCAAAATCAAAGAAGTGGGCCTATCCTCGGTTACAATATATGCTCTTCGGGCATCTTCACATGGGATACAGGTTCGTATTCCCTGTTTGTAAGACGAAGGGGATATAGGGCACAGAGAGGGAATATGAACCCGTATCCCCTGTGTCACAGACCTGTCAAGTCTCACGCTTTCGGCGTGAGAATAACCCTTTCCAACACCAAATCACGCTCTCACGCTCACCCTTTTCAATGTCATGCTTTTTAAATTTTCGAGTAAAATAGATTTCAAATCGAAAAATGACCTTTTCATAATAAGAAAACAAGAAATAAGGGGAAGTTATGCACATTCTTTCATGCTACTGGTTCATTTTCTACTAAAGACCCTGATGTAAAACAACTTTTTCCCTTTTTTAAGAAATATTGGTTTCAAATTCCTCTCTATGACCATTTGAAATGCTCTCAAAATGAACCACTTTGCGTCCCTGAAAAAAAAATCTTTTGGCTTTTCCCCAACACGCCCTACGTCTCGCTCAGTCTCATATCCCCTGTCAAGCTAACCAATCAAATTGCAGGATTTACCAAGATATTTCACTTGATGACTATGACTATTCTTTCATGTGTAATTCTAATACATGTATTACATCCTTCTTTAGCCTTGTTTCCATATACCATGTGTATACCCATGGTAAGAATATTAATTAATGACCAAGATTGCAAACTACCGTATTTGCTCTATTAGACTGATTGATTGGTTTGTTAGAATTTAGCGTCCAGCGAGCAATACTTAAGCCATATCAGGACAAGAACAAGTTAATCAATTTAATTAAAAATGTATGTAAAAGACGAAAGAAATAACATGGTAAAGGTGGAAGAAAAAAACGGGGCGACGATTTTTGACTGCCACTTGAAAAGACGAGAAATGGGAAGGGGTGGGGAATTTAGCCTTCTTCACGACACCCAGCACGTCTGTTTTCCTTAGAGCAATAAAGAAGGGGTCTTCATACTGCATGTAGTGTGGCATTTTTCCAGTTTGGCTACAATGGTTTGCGGTCAGGCTTTCCGTATTATGACCCGACAACCTCGAGACAGGGCATTCCCCTATCATCCAGCTGGGGACCCGCGCGGCAGCTCTGTAGCCGGCGCCCCTGAAAACCGACTCAGGTCCCGCTTTGTCCTATTAGAATCGAAATAATTAATGGTACCCCTATATCTACAAGTATATATTGTTTTTACTCCGGTTCGTACTTTAATATGGCGACATTTTACCTATCGTTAACACTCGGGGTAAAATATACGTAATAGAGTGTCAGTCCGTGCTAAAAACAAAATAAATGTATGGGTATCGTTACATGCAAGTTTTTCTCTATTCTTAGACTCTCCTTTCCTTAAAAGTTTACTAACCTGTTATTTTCATCTCACAAATTGGACAGCTTGACACTTTGCCAACCTGTCATTTTCATCACATGGTGGACAGCTGGGAAGAGGAGGGACTTCGCTTACCTATTATTTTCATCACATGTAGGACAGCTCGACAGGAAAGACTTTGCTAACCTGTTATTTTCACCTGTTATTTTCAATACAACCTGGCAGATATTTTTTATCATATGTTGGACAGCTCGACAAGAGAGACTTTGCTAAGGCACGGACCATTTGATTTTCAAGGGGGGGGGGGCGGTATTTTTAGAAAAAAAATTTCTGGCCCCGACTTTTGCCGAAAAAAATTCTCTGACCAGCATCTTTGTTGAAAAAAATAATCTGCCCCGGATCCTATCCATTAGAAAAAAAAGCCCGGCTCAACAAAATTTCCTAGCATTGTGTATATGGGAAAAAAATAATCTGGCCCGAAAAAAATTTCCCGGCTCGGGTAAAAATACCAGGCCCCCACCTGAAAATCAAATGGTCCGTGCCTAACCTGTAATTTTCATCACATGTGGGACAGCTGGAATGGAGAGACTTTGATAACCTGTTATCTTCATCACATGTTCGGCAGCGAATTTGCTAACATATTATTTTCATCACATGAGGAACAACTCGGCGGGATAGACTTTGCTAACCCGTTATTTTCATCACGTGTTGGACAGCTCGACAGAAGAGACTTTGCTCATCTATCATTTTCATTACATGCGGTGCAACTTGACAGGAGAGATGTTGCTTACCTTATGTAGGACAGCTCAGCAGAGAGAGCTTGCTAACCTGTTATGTTCAATACAAGTTTGACAACTCGACAGGGGTGACTTTGTTAATCTGTTATGTTCAATACAAGTTGGACAACTCGACAGGGGTGACTTCGCTAACCTGTTATTTTTATTACATGTGGGACAACTCGACAAGACAGACTTTCTTAACATGTTATATTCATCACATGTCGGACAGCTCGGTATGAGAGTCTTTGCTTACCATTTATTTTCATCACATGTAGGACAGCTCGGCAGGAGTGACTTTGATACCTTTGCATGGAGAGTTTTGAGCCCATTTTGTTCTCTGCAACAAACAGATACCTCACCTGAAATGAAAAGACGACAATATTGGGTTTAAAAGTAAATATAAAATATGCCAGGAAAATGCATGCAAAAAACACTAACTGGCATTGAGAATTCCATATTTGTCATTTTATTTTATATAAGTTGCGAATAAGCTTATGAAATAATATAATCTTGTATGGAAATATCAAATACGGCTATTTTAAAATCGAAGCAATTAGAGGTGTAACAAAAATAATTGAAAATGTTGTATTTAAGCTGTGTGATAGAAATGATTTCATAGCACATGGAACACTCGTTGCTAGGTTACTGCGAGGTCGATTTCCACTGTTGATTTCAGTTCCGTTTCTTCATTTCTATTATTGTAATTGTTTGATGTGGCTTTTAAGGGATTTATTTATTTAACTAGAGGCTCTCAAGAGCCTGTATAGCTCACCTGGTCCATGCTGACGTAAACTACAGCCCAAATAACCTCAATGTTAAAGGGTCTTACTTTCCAGGATCTTAATAGATTTCGATGTAAAAATGGACCAATGTTTCAGGATTCAAAGATTTTTTACTCTGAAAGTGCTTGGACACACATTTCCCAATCGGCCAACAAAGGACAATTATGGTGAGGTTTGGTTCCAATAGGAAAAATGTTTAAGAGGAAAACGTCTTTGAATGTGTTTTTCCATAGGGTCCGATGATAAACCAATTTCTTATTGCGGCCATCTTGGATTAGGGACAGACATCCTGAACAAAATTGTTTTTAAAAGGGACAACCCATGGACAATTGTGACCAAGTTTGGTAGTAATTGGTTCTGTGTCTTCAGAGCAGAAGGTCTAATGTTATGCTATGTTCCATGCTAGTGGCCATCTTAGATATGACTGGGACTTGCCGGACACAATTTCCAAAGAGAGCCAACAGCTGGTAGTTGTGAATATCGGCCCAGAAGGTCTAATACCACCATTGATTTTTCCCTATTTGTCTTTGTTAAATTGGTCATTTTCTGAGAAACATAGCACATATACTCTCGTTTCAAATAAAGCGAAACTTCTTACCTAATCAATTAGATATATAAGGTGCCTTCACACAAATTTTGAGGACAAGCTCCATTTAATATAAGAAAGTGAGCTCTACCAGAAGTATAAACTACTATCAAAAATTTCACTTTCACTGACAACTCGTGAAATGGTCATGTCATTGTTTTAACCATAACAAATTTACAACTGATAGGAATTTAATAAAGTTTTTTGGGGGGTACCTAAGATGTTCAGCTTTCAAACAGTATACAGGTTAATTACATTGGATAAAGAACTATTTCAATCATCCCATAGAAATATCCATACTCCATAGATAAAAGTTCTATTTTAACATGCAATCCTGGCGGAAGAATTCCCTTTTGGTGGTATGGTAACCTTGGCGGAAGAATTCCCTTTTGGTGGTATGATACAAGAAGTTTCAAAGGAGAAGATCTTTGAACGTGTTTTCCCATAGTGTCCAATGTTAAACTATGTTCCCCGATGGCAGCCACGTTGGACGAGGTGCGGTCTTGTCAGACTTATTTTTTAAAGAAGACCACAAAAGGCCTTTTGTCACCGAATATGATTCCAATCGGCAAAGAAGTTTCACAGAAGAAGGTCTTTGAGTGTGTTTTACAATAAGGTCCAATTTTAAACTATGTCCCCCACTGGCGGCCATCTTGTAATAGATTGCGGACTTGCCATACACACATTCTTCAAATAAGACCAACTGTGGACAGTTGTCACCAATATAGTTCCAATTGGCCAAGTAGTTTCATTGGAGAATGTGTTTTCCCATAGGGTTCATTAATCTAGGTTCCCCGCTTGCCTCGATCCTGGATGCAGTGCGGGCACGTCAGACAACTTCAATAATGAAGAAAAATTAAGTCCTTGACATACAGTATGATACTGAGCATTTTTGCATTGAAATCTTAACCTAAATATCAAATCGTTTTTGGAATACAAGGCAAAATGTATAAAATTACGAAAATTTGACCAATAAAAGGCAATAACTCCAACATCGGAGCTAAGATATCCTTCAAAATTTCAAGGTGAGTAGGTTTTGGTATTCTGAACATTTTTGCATTTTAAAGTTAACCTCTATCTGCTATAGTTTCTTTGATAAAAAATTAAAAGAAATATTAAAATTTTGAAAAATTTCAGAAAAAGGGCGATAACTCCAAAATGGGTATTCAGATTTTCTTCAAAATTGCAGGGTAGAAAGGTCTTGGCATGCTGATCACTTTTGCCCTCATCAGATTTTCGATATCTGTAACGGTTTTTCAGTCATTTGCCAAAAAAAACAGCAAATTACCCCCTATGAGCTATTTTTAGTAACGGCAGCCATATTGTGTGATCCTCGGACTCATCGGATACAATTTTGAAACAGAATACCCTGGTAATAATTCAGGCCAAGTTTGGTTAAAATTGGTTCAGCGGTTTCAGAGGAGAAGTTTTTTGAAAAAGTTTACGACGGACGCCAAGTGATGGCAATAGGTCACATGACCCTTCGGGTAAGGTGAGCTAAAAAGTTATTTTTCACAAAATATATAGTAAGAATTCTGAAAAGTTGCCGGCAATCCTGTAAACAACTTTGCACTGAGAGGCCTTTAGTCTTTTGTTGTATTGTAACTTAATGAATATTCCATTATACATTTTCAATGTATGTGTTATTTGTTGTATATATGTCGAGTTAACACTGGAGTCAATTACTACTTTACGCTGTTTGTATATCAGGAGATTTTCGTGAAATAAAGTACATTTTACAGTTTTATCGAACAGCTTCGTTCGAAAAAATAGTTTTGTTTTCAATATGACTGAAACAACCTTTGATACAGTCGATACATATAGCCTTTCATTTATCATATATAAAAATACTGCGGTTAAAATACCTCTTCATTAGGTCTTAATTATCATCTCATCATTTCATTTTTAGTGACAGCGATTTTGTTGGCTGTCACTGACAACAGATACAGCTCTCACTGACAACAGATCATCACTCTGAAAATGCTATCCAGAACTAAAGTAAAATATGCTATTTGTTAGATATATTATTATGGGTAATATGTTTCCTATCATATCTATTGGTTAGACATGTTGTATTAATTTTCCTCTTTTCTTTTGCTCACATGGTTGTTTAGGCCACTATTTCACAAATAAAAGAATATCATTTTCTGGTTGAAACAATATAATTACTATACTGCTTGATTTGAACACATAATGCTCACTGTTTTTCAATTTTAAGAATAATAAAACTTATAGTTTGGGATTGCAACTATCTGTTGCCAGTACCAGCCAATATTTAAAAGATCTGTTGTTTGTGACAGCCAAAACATAATCAATTCCAAAAGAAAATTGATGATAACGCCATTATACAGAACATGTTAAACACCAAAGTTTTCATATATTATAAACCGAATGTTGTATTTTTCATTTGTGTCGAAAAACATAAATTTAAAGATATGTGTTAATATAATAATTATATTTATGTCGATTTTTAACGACAGAATCGAAAACTACAGTTTCTTTCAACGAAATTCCCGTATTTGCAAGACATCGGAAATCTGTAATTGACATGAATATTTATAGACATGTCAGCTACAATTCCAGAACAATAATTAACGAATCTGCAATGAATGAACACATTTAATATACAACAGAAAGTATTATCTCTTCTGTCTTCAACTTGTTTACAAATCTGCAGATGTGATAGCCACTGCAGACGGGATTGCCGGTAATAGGGTGTGGGATTTAGAGCATATGTTTTATTCCCAAACCGAAACAAGGGCGCCATACTAGAATTGGATACAAAAGTCAATAATAACATTTTAAAAAGTAAGAGGTTAATCAACAAATAATCAACAAATCATGTTAACTGCAACTCAATTTTTTCTATCTATTGAGCATCGTATTTCAAGTACATGCGTCGTATTTCAAGTACAAATACTTGTAAAATTCAAAACACGTCCTGTAGTACTTAAAAAGTACATGTTTGTCATTACATAATGAAAACAGATTAATATAGGCTTAAATTAATCTGTTTCTAAATCCTTTCATTTATTGTTATATCTATGGCATCGGCGCCTGCTCTATGTCAAGCGCTCTAGACCACTCGGTCACCTAGTCTATATATAGCTCTGGTAACCCGGTCATTCATCATCGTTGGGATTCTCGAGTTGCAACATAGTATACGATGAACAGTATGGTGGGTAGGTAAGAGATAGAAGAAGATAAGGTTGCAACAGATAATATACGTAAGATAATAGTCCGCCTATTTGACCGGGTGGCTAGAGCGCTGGACATAGTGCAGCCCGTATTTTAAAGATGACAACAAATTAAACTAGATGTTGTCGGAAACTACAGCTATCCACACACTCCCTGTTTGACACAGAAAACAGTTGTTATACACCCTGGGCATAATTTTTTAATTATTTTTGAAATCTACTTATTGATAGTCGTTATTGTTACTAAAAGAATTCTTGGATACATGTAAATGGTTGCAAAGTAGAATTCCAAAAAATAACTGTTCTTTGAGACTTTCAGGAAATTTACGAAGATTGGAATCAATATTTTTGAAATCCGTATGTTGAAAATGTTTGCCATAAACTACACAAACAATTCAAGTACAGTTGCTAGGTAGAATTCCAAAAAAATTAGTAGAATTAAATATTTTTTGAAATCCAATTGATGAAAATGTTTGTTCTAAACTAAACAAACAATTTAAGTATGGTTGCTAGGTAGAATTCCAAAAAAATTGTTTTTGAGACTTTCAGGAAATTTACCAAAATTGGGATCAAATATTTTTGAAATCCAATTGATGAAAATGTTTGTCCTAAATTAAATAAGCAATTGAAGAATGGTTGTTAGGTAAAATTCCAAAAAATAAGTGGTCTTTGAGACTTTCAGGAAATTTACCAAAACTGGACATGATGGAATCAAATATTTTTGAAATCCAATTGACAAATGATTGATGAAAATGTTTGTCCTAAACTACACAAACATTTTAAGTACTGCTGCTAGATAAAATTCCAAAAATAAGTGGTCTTTGAGACTTTTAAGAAATTTACCAAATTTGAACCGCCTTTCAGAATCCTAAGTTATCAGAATTTTGTTTTTAAACAAGCACTTGCCAGCACTTGCCAGAATATAAGATAATATGCCAAAATTAAAAAAAAAATATGTGTCTTTGACATTTTCAGGAAATTTACCAAAGTTGGAACCGGAACCAAAATTCCAAAAGCTTATTGTAAAACTATAGACTATATGCAATAATTCTGCATAAAGATTTAATACCAATTCAATTCAATATTTTATTGCCATTATACATATAAATGCATGCGACACAATAAAATTAAAACAATAAAATACATAATTAAACACTAAATCAATAAATCAAGTAAACAATTTAATAAGAGTCCCTTGTCCTCAGTTCGGTTGACTGTTTCAAAAAGGAACTTAGTTTGTTCACCTGATTAGGAGTGCTTGGATTGAGGATATAATTAACTTTATCTATATCAGATAACATATAAAAATTTTCATTTTCATTATTTAAAAAATCATGTGTCAAAATCCAAATCTTTGGGTCTTTGTTAAAATTGACATCATGGAGCCTCTTGTTTTCACCAAGACCAACATCAAAAATCCGAAAGCTTATTGCGCATCTACAGATTATATGCAACAATTCTACAACAAAATTAAATCCCTAAATCCATAAATGTAAGAGGAGTTAGTGTCACATGCCACATGTGTAAAAATTGACATCATGGGGCCTCTTGTTTGCACCAAGACCAATATCGAAAATCCGAAAGCTTATTGCGCATCTACAGACTATATGCAACAATTCTATAACAAAATTAAATCTCTAAATCCAAAAATGTAGGAGGAGTTTGAGTCACAAGAAAACTCTGACGGACGGACGGACGGACGAACAGACGGAGGGCATAACATTATCCCCGAACTTTTTTCGAAAGTGCAGGGATAAAAATGGGTTCAAAACCGATCGTAGACCTATACAAGTAGATAATAGAGTTGCCTAGGTGGCCGGGTGGTCTAGAACGCTAGATATAGTGCGGGCGATGTTGCCATAGATGACAATTAAGCTATATGGGTTGGCATTCGGATTCATAAATTCTACCTTTGCAGCTAACCTTACTGAAAACTATGTATCCCGCTAGCAGTCATCTTGGATATAGTGCTGAACTGAAAAACATCCTTTTAGCAAGGGACCACCTAAAAACTATTAATACTGTGGACAAGTTTGGTTCCAATGGAAAAAACTCCAAAATTTGTTTTCTCATAGGTTCTTATGTTCAAACTTTACCGGTTACCCACTGGCGGCCATCTTGGATATCGCGCTGAACTGATTAACATTCTTTTGCAAAGGACCGCCTAAAAGACTATTGTGGCCAAGTTTGGTTCCAATCAGCTATAGTCGTTTCAAAGGAGAAGATCTTTGAATATGTTTTCCCTGCAAGGTCCAATATCAAAACTACGTTTCCAGCTGAAGTCCATCTTGAATATGGCGCTGACATGAAAGCGCCTTTTTGCAGGAGACCGTTTAAGGACTTTTGTGGCAAAGTTTACTTGCAATTGGCCCATTATTGTCAGAGGATGAATGAAAAGTTTACGCAGGACGTTGATTTTAATTAAAGTCGCAAATCGAGTTTTCTGGTGATGGGTCAGCGGAGTCAGGAAATGGATACCTCCGACGGTGTAATCTATTATTTAACCCCCCAAAAAAAATCTTAAAATATAATAAGGATGGCTCCAATGTAATGTAAACTTTCAAAAAGACGTTTTTACACATTGTAAAAATACGATTATCAAGTTTGCGTCTATTCGGTGACGTTGCTATATGGTTGAAACCGTAAAACATTGGTTTTACTCTCTGAAATTTTCTACATGGTACTTCAAATTTTGCGTTACAAACCAGACTGTATTAAAATTGGTGTATGAAAAAACAAAAATATGTCCTGCAGTCATTTTCACAAGAAAACTCGTGATATAAATACTCTTTAGTTTTTAACATTTCAAAAAGACTTAAGCTTAATTTTCTTGTATTAGTTAGATGAAAATGGCTACAGGTTTTGTCATTAATCAGTTAATGCAAGGATAAAAATTTGAATGGTACTTTTTTGTGGAATCAAATCATTTTAAACCCAAAACGTTGAGACTTTAGAATATGTTTTATTTTTACCCGTCTTTTTAACAATCGAGTAACTCATTCTGTCGGTAATAATTGTTGTATTGATGTAAATTGTTCTTTTATTTTTGCCCCTTGTGCGTCTATGATTTGGAAATTTAAAAAATCTCCTTCTTCTGATATTGTGAAGATGTGCACCTTAAATAATTTTTTTTCCTTCGACTTTGGATTCACATTGTATTCGTTTAATTCTCACTTTTTCTTACAGTTAGCAGCCAATCTTCTTATTACTATAAGGGAAGCTTGGGAACATAAAATTTCAATTTTTGCTGAAAAAATGTTGAGAACCTTGTTTTGAGCTGACCTTTGCAATGCAAAAATTGACAATTTATACCATGCTCCATAATAACAATTTAATTTTTTGTTTCTCCGGAGAAAATATCACTGAAATTTAATATATAGAGCATCTAAATCCCCTCAACTCCAGAAATAAAATGGCTTATGCCTTAGGATACCTTAAATTTAATGCAATAACCAATTTCATATCGATCAATCATTGGACATTCAACTAAATAAATGTTTATTAATGTTTTCTGTCTCTTTGTAAATATATCGTTTTTATGTTTGCTCAACTCACATGCTTTGTAAATAATAACTTTATTCAAATACTCATGACCCATTCGGACTGTAGTACATTACATTGAACATAAGACAACATAAAATAATTATATAAATGTTTACAATATCAAAACAGTTATTTGTCTCCTCTCCTCAGTTCTAATGACTGTTGCAAAAAAGAAACGACTGTTTTGTAAATAGAGGTACCTATTGTTTTTTACTAATTTCATTATGTTCATAGAAAACATGGACTTCGAAAAGGGGGGTCCAGATCATTTCAAACTTTAGGGCAATTTTCGCCTTATTTCTGCACAAAATTTTAACGTTTTCCCCCAAAAAGTTGTGCCAACCCCAGGGACCCCTCTTTCTGAATCCGCCTGTGCTATTTTAATTGAATAACGGAAGGAAATTTGAGATTAAACTTAATCCTGTAATTTCAATATACACACATATAAATACAAGTATTAGTATTAGTAATACATGTATAAATCATTTAGTGCATGAGCGTCAATACATAAATCAATCTGTCTCATGAATTTTTTAGCTAAAATTGTGATTAATATAGTGAAAATAATGAAAAATTTATACATTTATCATTTGTTGAAGCCATTCACCATAGAACCACGTGCATAGAACACATTCTAGCGACATACCTCTATAGCTCGGAACATATGGCTGAAGCATATCTGGAACATTGTTGTAAAATATCCTCTCGGACTCCTCGCATGGCTTGCAGATCAAATTTTCAGTCACCTGTAATACACATTTATGACCTCCAACCTGATGTTTAAATGCATAACACGGTACCTCTCTTTCTTGCTCATCGGTCGAGCCATGACAAAGTTCCATTTGCAATTCTGACTTATCTCCCTTGCCTTTTCTATTGAAATTGATGTTGATTTAAGCTGAAGGTAAACATCTGTCAATCAAACTGTGTAAGTGTAATGAAATCAATACACTATGACTAGGTCACTGAAACACTTGCCAATGTTTACAATGGATCGAACGCACTCGGCCCTGACGAACTTAATTGGACAGACAATCGGCATACATGTTATCTTTGAGTGTGGGAAGTTGTCTATAGAAAGTACATGTATACAAGAATATTTATATCAATATATTCACTTGTGACAAAAAGGCTCGGTGAGGGATATCGATAAAAAAATATTGTGATTAAATGTATTGTACATTATGATCAAAATAAAAAATATAAATACTTTGAAAACAATTATAATAACAATCATATTATAAATATTGTTGAAATACTATCTTCATTGGACCACTTGCAATATATTGATCCATTTCTTATACTGAGAAAAGTGGACAAATGATTGCATGGTTCACCATAAAAATTTTTAAAAAAATATTAAATATATACGTATAGAGTCGTATAATTTTGTATGCTTTAGTTTCAACCCTTAGTGGTATGCATTCTTAATAAAGATATTACCTAGAGGAAATAAAAATAAATGACAACAAGCTAAGCAAAAACTGCCTAAAACACATTGATTGATTGATTAGATATGTAGATCCGAGTTTAACGTCCAGTGGGTAATATTTCAGCTTTAATAGGACAAGAACAAGTTAATCAACTCAATAACATGTATGTAAAGTAAAAGAAGAAAGAGATAAGGCAGAAGCAACCGGGGCAATGAGGTTTGATCGTCACTTGAAATGGAAAAAAATGGGTAGGGGCAGGAAATTTATTCTTACTATATAACGCTCTCCTAAGAGAAATATAGAAGTGATCTTCATACTGCATGGAGCGTTGCGTTTCTCCACACAGTTTGCTTACAATTGTTTGGAGTCAGGCTTTCCGAATTATGATTGGACCTTACCGTCATAGAGAGGACACCCCCCCCATCTGGGGGCACGTCTGGTAGCTCTGCAGCTGAAGCCCCTTAAAACCGATTTAGGTGCATGGTAAAGATACTTTGACTGTTCAAACAAGCTACAAATATGCAATATACACAATACTAGTGTGAAGCTAGCCCACAATAACAGCCCACAATAACCGCTAGCCGACAATAAGCCAGCCCACAATAAGAAAGGATGCGTTCAGTCAATTTCTTAAATCAATAAAAATGGTAAAAGAATAAAGATTTTAATTAAAATAAGGGTAGATATATGTTCTATGGATTCTTGATTTAACCAGCTGATATGGTGCTCTCTTGGAGGTCCGCGCTATGACCCGTTCTATTTATAATTACGAATTCGACAGGACAGGTTCTTTTTAAAAACTTGAATAACGTGGTGTTATGATGTAAAAAATTGGCTGTTATGTACAAAATCACTTAGATTGATTTACCAAATTTTTACTTTATTGTCGTGTTCTCTTGAAGTTCAACTATCCAAATACATAGAAAGGAACATACATATCAAAGAAATTAAAAATACGCATACTATTCGCTTTCACAAAATGTTCAATGTAACTAAGAGGATTACTTTTTGATTTTCAGAGAGGAAAAATGGGGTGGGGTGGGCGATTTTGTAATTAAATTACATTTTCCTTTGATGCCAGTAAAAATAAATATCCTAATCCTACTTGACATGAAAATAAATAGTAATTTGATTTTGATTTGAAGAATGAAATTTCTATTGGAAATACAAATAAATAATTTATGTGACATTTGGTGAAAATAAATAATTTGTTTTAGATTTTCATAAAATAAAAAAAAATCTAGGCAAAATCACCCCAAACCCATCCCTCTGAAAATTAAATGACTGTCCTAAAAAATATCCGTGGGGCACGAAAATAGTACAATTAATACAAAATAGTGCAAGGAAATTGGATATAATATACAGTATCTTAATTGCATGTAATGCAAGGCTACTATTTATCTGAAATAATAAAAGGACTAAAATCCTTAAAATCCAGGAAAAAATCTATTTTGTAGTGGCTTATTGATATATACTATTGACCATTAAGGGGAGATAATGAGAAGAAATGCAAAAATTGGTGATGCTTTGTGAAATAATTTAGACTGACATCGTACCCTAAAATCAAAGGTATAAAGCACCTTTACAACCTCTACAGGAGAATAACCTAGGTTCGTATAGTGAAAACGGCAATTTGGAACAATATAGCTTTCATTTGAGCCATAGCGTATGACC
>MJUU01015206.1:24192-57816 GCA_002080025.1 Modiolus philippinarum | reverse complement strand
AAGCTGTTAACATAACCATCTGAAAGTGTAAGAAATGATTTGACGTGAGTTGTTAGAGATAAATTATTACAGTCGTAAACTATTTTTCCGTTTTGGTAGACTGTCATTTGACTAAGAAAATTTGTTACATCTGAAATAACGGATACTGTGTCGTGCTGCTCCGTCAGCTAGTTTATCTACTTTAAACTTGATTAAAAAATACCCATTATACCAGTCATAAAACGAAGCCTTATCATTTATGCTAAATTTGTAGTCCGTTTTTGTTTGTTGATGAGCATTTTGTGGAGACACTATAGGAGTATCTAGTAAAAAGTTACAATACTCATATCTATCACAGAACTGTGTTCCTCTAAACATTTTTTTATTACTGGATTATCATTTTTATTTCTTATATAAAAATGATAGAGTTTATAAGCAGTGTCTTAAACAGGTTAAACAAGAGTCTTGAGCGTTGGAAAAAGAGTAAAACCTATAAGATTTTTGTTTTACTTATGAGATGCTTAAACCGCAAGCAACGTAAAAAATGTGAGTGAATTAAGAATTTAGCCCGTTTTACCCGTCTCAACTGTAGTGAATAACGAAACTTACATGTTTGCTTATTTTCGTTAGTCCCGTAGATAGTAGTTAACTATGGCAAAAAGCCGTAGGTTTTCAAAAAACGTTTTTTGAAAACCTACGGCTTTTTGCCATAGTTAACTACTATTGTAGGTGTTTGCTGTTTTCCTGTTTTTGTAGCCTTAGACAGAAAACACAAATTTTCAAGAAAAAGGAGGGGGGTTGAGTTGCAAACTTTCCGAATCAACCAATGTACTGAGAAATGATAAACATAAGGCATGCACTGTTAAATCCTACACATGCAGAACACTATAATCATCAACAATCCCCGCTTTAACAATTGAATTTGAATTTGTAAACAAAAAGTATGTTTGTCATTTGGAGTTGTTGAATAGCTTCTAAGAAGTTTGCATTTTGTTTTGTTTACAATGCCTGTTTATTAGCATAGAATCTCAACCTGGTTCCACCTAAAAGTGCCAGTGAAAACAGGAAAGGGTGTTGGGCATGAAGCAAGAAATGCTGGAAAAAATCCCCGTGAATGGGGAAATGGGAGATTGTTTAAGAGTCTTTGTAAAATATTTTTCTGCGCGTGAAACGGGAAAGTTGAAAAATATTGCCAGGATTTCGGGAAAGGGATCCACCATCGAGACCCCTATGAAATTAATTACTCTCCAAAATACACTAAAATTACCCTTGAGGGGAGCCGGTCAGGGGTCTCATTCCGGAATCCCAAACTACAAAGAAACTTACAGAATGATGAAATTCCATTCTCGGTGAATTTATTGCCCAAATCCCAGGCTTAAATCATAAAAATCCAGAAAAACATCTATACCCCCACATCCATAAAAAGAGCCCCACCCTTCTATAGTGGATATTCTCGGGAATTAAAATTAGCCTCTATTATAAAATAGCCAATCAGAAACAAAGCCATGCTTCTTTCACTTTGCAAAAAAAAAAATATGAAATGCAAAAAAATAAACAAACATAGAAAGCAGGCACAGCCTGCAAAGCTCACCTCGTTGCACAGCATTGTCACGAATTAAATATGTCAGTTAACAGGAATTGACTATTATTATTTTGCTAACAGATTTATTCATATGTAAAATTAATGTCACATACCGCATTCAAAGCATTCATTGCAGCTCTCATCCCAAAATGCATCATGCTTACCAATATGGTTAATGTGGGGCATGTTAGTAAGCGGGAATGAACTTTAACCATTCTACCTAACTAAGTCACTCATGCGTAAAATTTAGTTCAGAGATAGCATCCCAAGCATGCATTGTAGTAATCATTCCATAATGCATCATACATACAAATATGGTTGATGTGTGGCATATCAGTAAGCGGAAATGGACTTTAACCATTCTACCTAACCAAGTCGCTCATGCGTAAAATGTAGGTCAGAGACAGCACCCGAAGCATGCATTGTTGTTGTCTTCCCAAAATGCATCATACATACATGTAGCAGTATGGTTGAGGTGGACCATGTCAGTAAGCGGGAATGGACTTTAACCATTCTACCTAACCAAGTCGCTCATGCATAGAATGTTGGTCAGAGACAGCATCCGAAGCATGCATTGTCTCTGTCATCCCAAAATGCATCATACATACAAATATGGTTGATGTGGGAATATCAGTAAGCGGATATGGACTTTAACCACTCTACCTAACCAAGTCACTCATGCGTAAAATGTAGGTCAGAGACAGCATCCGAAGCATGCATTGTTGTTGTCATCGCAAAATGCACCATACATACCAGTATGGTTGATGTGGGCCATGTCAGTAAGAGGAAACGGACTTTAACCATTCTACCTACATGTAAGCAAGTCGTTCATGCGTAAAATGTAGGTCAGAGACAGCATCCGCAGCATGCATTGCTGTTGTCATCCCAAAATGCACCATACATAACAGTATGGTTGATGTGGGCCATGTCAGTAAGCGGGAACGGACTTTAACCATTCTACCTACAAGTCGCTCACGCGTAAAATGTAGGTCAGAGACAGCATCCGAAGCATGCATTCCAGTGGGCATCCCAAAATGCATCAAGCATATCAATATGGTTGAAGTGGGGCATGTCAGTAAGCAGGAATGGACCTTTACCATTCTTCCTAACCGGACGCGGACGCTAGGGGTATCACATAAGCCCCCCTCACTTTGTGAGGTAAGCTAAAAAATGTCCAAACTATTAGTTGCAGCCCAAAAGCATTAATTTATGTCTGACTCAATGTCAAATTAATTTGATAACTTAAATCAGATAACAATGATTATCTGGGGTCTAAAAAGACAGAAAATGGGCAATCAGGATCCGTACCTTAATTGGGGAGCCGGTCAGGGGTCTTATCCCGCAATCCCAAACTACCAAGAAACTTAAACATGTTAAAGACTGATGAAATCCCGATTCCTGGTGAATTTATTGGCCGAACTCCCGGGCTAAAATCATAAAAATCCAAAAAAAAACATNGCCCCCCCCCCCCCTAGATTATCCGCTATAGAAGGGTGGGCCCTTTTGCGGGATCACAGCTTGTTCCCAGTAAAATTAAGATTAGCCTTCTCTATAAAATAGCCAATCATAAACAAAGCCATGCTTCTTTCACTTTGCAAAAACAAATTATGAAATGCAAAAAAACATCCAAACTATTAGTTGCAGTCCAAAAACATTTATTTATGTCCGACTCATGATCAATGTCAAAGTCATTTGATAACTTAAATAAGATAAAACGGATTAATTATCTGGAGTCTCAAAAGACAGAAAACGGCCAATCAGGATCCGTACCTTAATAGATGGTCAGAAGTTTAGTTCTTCAGATGACAAACGGTTAAAAATAAAAGTGTGCGACTCAAGATCAGTTTACACACCCTCATTGAACACTTCTTTCTCGTTACGACTTTGAAGCAACGAAGGTGTCATTCACACTGGGTTGTTTTATATTAACTATCGTTTCAGTCAATTAGCGATTGTTGAATGAGAAGACAGCATTTTTTGTCTCTACAAAACACATTAAAATGTAGAATTTTTCCAAACCCATTTTATGTTTGTCAAATTGAGACTGCGAAAAATTTATGATAATGTGTTTGTAAGGTGAGCTGCAAAGGTAGAATATATGATTCCGAATGCCAACAGTGATTAAAATCATCTTTTTTAAACCTGTTAACATCGGAAAATCCAGCAGGGTCTTCGGCTGGATTTGAACCCCTGCTTGTAGTCATCTATGGCAACACTGCCTGCACTATGTCCAGCGCCCTAGACCACTCGGCCACCTAGGCTATATAAAATATAGCTTTCGGTAACCGGGTCATTCCTCCTCGTACGAAATCTAGAGTTGTAACATAGTACACGATGAACATTAGGTGGGTGAGAAATAGATAGAAGGATAAGGTTGCAACAGGTAAGATACATTAGGTATATAGATAATAGTGTTGCACACAGCTCTATATACTATGAATGATAATGTGTTTATAAGGTGAGCTGCAAAGGTAGAATATATGGTTCCGAATGCCAACAGTGGTGAAAATCATCTTTTTAAACCTGTTAACATCGGAAAATCCAGCAAGGTCTTCGGCTGGATTTGAACCCCTGCTTGTAGTCATCTATGGCAACACCGCCTGCACTATGTTCAGCGCCCTAGACCACTCGGCCACCTAGGCTATATAAAAATATACCTTTCGGTACCGGGTCATTCCTCCTCGTGGGAAATCTAGAGTTGTAACATAGTACACGATGAACATTAGGTGGATGGGAAATAAATAGAAGAAAGATAAGGTTGCAACAGGTAAGATACATTAGGTATATAGATAATAGTGTTGCACACAGCTCTATATAATATGTATGATAATGTGTTTGTAAGGTGAGCTGCAAAGGTAGAATATGATTCCGAATGCCAACAGTGATGAAAATCATCTTTTTAAACCTGTTAACATCGGAAAATCCAGCAAGGTCTTCGGCTGGATTTGAACCCCTGCTTGTAGTCATCTATGGCAACACCGCCTGCACTATGTCCAGCGCCCTAGACCACTCGGCCACCTAGGCTATATAAAAATATAGCTTTCGGTAACCGGGTCATTCCTCCTCGTAGGAAATCTAGAGTTGTAACATAGTACACGATGAACATTAGGTGGGTGAGAAATAGATAGAAGAAGGATAAGGTTGCAACAGGTACAAAATGTAAGATACATTAGGTATATAGATAATAGTGTTGCACACAGCTCTATATAATATGAATGATAATGTGTTTGTAAGGTGAGCTGCAAAGGTAGAATATATGATTCCGAATGCCAACAGTGATGAAAATCATCTTTTGAAACCTGTTAACATCGGAAAATCCAGCAAGTTGCAACCTTATCCTTCTTCTATCTATTTCCTACCCACCTAATGTTCATCGTGTACTATGTTACAACTCTAGATTTCCTACGAGGAGGAATGACCCGGTTACCGAAAGTTAAATTTTTATATAGCCTAGGTGGCCGAGTGGTCTAGGGCGCTGGACATAGTGCAGGCGGTGTTGCCATAGATGACTACAAGCAGGGGTTCAAATCCAGCCGAAGACCTTGCTGGATTTTCCGATGTTAACAGGTTTAAAAAGATGATTTTCATCACTGTTGGCATTCGGAATCATATATTCTACTTTTGCAGCTCACCTTACAAACACATTATCATTCATATTATATAGAGCTGTGTGCAACACTATTATCTATGGGAAAAATTTAGATCGATTCACATTCTTACTTATACCCGTCCTGGTATTTATAAGTATAAAGTATAAAACACTCCACTGCTGCGATTCCAACCTCAAAATGTCCTGTGTACAAGCTTGACCTACGATACTGACCAATAGACGAGTTTCCAATTGGTGAATTTTCCCGGAAAATTTTGATGTCACAATATAGATTTTTTGACGTCACAATGGTATGTGATGCAATTTACTCCGATTGACCCAAGGTCAATTGGGGTAATTCATTCATAAAAAGAAATTGGAAATTCGTCCATCCCCCTGGACTAACTCTAGACAAAGAAAAAATTAAATATAGTAGATTCACATTCCACCAATCCTGGTATTTATAAGAGGGTGGCACAGGGTTTTTTTTATTTTCGTCCAGCGTGTTGGCCTTTTTTTCACGTGTTGCGCATTCCGTGTTGGAAAGTCGTTATACCTGTGTTTTGTACAAACCGAAAAAGGGTATCGTGCAAGCCAGTTTCTAATTTTTTTTATCCTCGTGTTGTGACATTTCATTTCTCGATCTTGCTACTTTCACTTTGCACAATCTTAAATCAAAAGTATAAACCCTCACTCGCGCACCACCGCACTTAAGAAGTATAGTGTATATACACAGGGACTATATATAGCTAACGTTAGCTATATATAGTCCCTGATATACACAAAACATAAAACAATGTAAAAAGTATAGGCATTAGCATTGTCATTAAAAACAAAACAAAGTGTTGATCTGAGATAATCCATGAAAGCCCCTAAATTTTTCTGGCATGGTTAATTCACAGGAGTCGGAAATTTTATCTATATGTCATTTCAAGTTTAAGGTGAGAGGTACGTAAATAAGCGCCTCTACCGGTGAACGCTATAAATTTGCTTTAGAATGAACGTAAAATAATTTTAATTCTCACTTTAAATTATCGTAGTTTCAAACTATATCCTACAATTTTTCTGAAAAATTGATTTTATGTTGCCAAAGAAATTTCTGTTTTATTGATATGATTTTTTATAGGGTCACCGAGTTCGTTTTCGTGGTATAGATCGCTGAATATATGTTCATCTTTAAAATCACGCCTAAAATCATAACTTTTATCGACGACGTCGCTATTTTCACGGCGAATTTTATCGAAAAAATCCATTTTTGGCCTGCCCTTTCTATGTTCACATATTTATACCGGCGAAATTAATTTGGTGACCCTATATAAAATTTACACCATTAAAATGGGAATTTCATTGTTTAAAACATATCCTTTTTGTAGAAAAATTGTAGGACACGTTTTCATAAACGCGCAATTTAAGGACTTTTCTGTACGTTTTACATGGTTTCTGTATGAAAACAACATAACTGATAGATTTTTCAATTGGTCATATTTCAAACATAAAAATAGCTATACCGAATTTATTTCACCTCGGAATTCAGTTTTATTTGATGCTTTTGCATGTAAAATTTCATCGAATTCCGGAAACTTTGCTATTTACGTACCTATTACCTTTAACATTAAAGTTTCACGAACGTAGCGAGTGAAACGAACAGGAGTGCAACGGGGAAATCGGAATTTTTCATTTCAGCACTTTTGCACCTTATCGGACATTACCATTCAATTGCCTACATGTCTTTATACTATTTTAATCTAAAATTTACACCATTAAAATGTGAATTGCATTGTTTAAAACATATCCTTTTTGTAGAAAAATTGTAGGACATGTTTTCATAAACGCGCAATTTAAAGACGTTTCATATATTATTTTTTGTACGTTTTACATGGATTCTATATGAAAACAACATAACTGATAGATTTTTCAATTGGTCATATTTCAAACATAAAAATAGCTATACCGAATTTATTTCACCTCGGAATTCAGTTTCATTTGATGCTTTTGCATGTAAAATTTCATCGAATTCCGGAAACTTTGCTATTTACGTACCTTAAACATTGAAGTTTCACGAACGTAGCGAGTGAGACGAACAGGAGTGCAACGGGCAAATCTGAATTTTTCATTTCATCACTTTTGCACCTTATCGGACATTACCATTCAATTACCTACATGTCTTTATACTATTTCCATCTAATTTGTATCATCCGTTTCCTTTTAAACAACTATTCCAGATGTTTGTCGACTTCAGTCCTTCAATCCAGTTTCACTTACAACGATGGCGACTCGGATAACATCGGTGATCGGAATAACTCGGAAGTATAAAAATATAATTTTCGTGAAACATCAATGAGTGGGGCTTCATATTTTAATTTGATATGATATATTGATAAAATTTCCCACTCCTGTGGGTTATATACGACTTGGTCTCATAACCCGAGCCTGGGATTATTCCCAGCCCGAGCAAAGGTGTGATTCACACTGGGTTGTTTCCTGGATTGTTTCAGTAAATCGGAAATTGTGTAATGAAAAGATGGCATTTCGTCTCTATAAAAAAAAGTTAAAATATTAAATAATCTACCTGGTGTAGAAATCATAGCCCCTTCTTTCCGACAGTCGCATCCATGCTCTGCTCTCGATTCGCCATTTTGGTCGTTGAAAGATTGGATCATGTGATAAATCTAATCACATGATTCTCCGAACCAATGGGGATTCAGAACCGCCATACATGATAATATACTATTATATAAGTAATCTGTAATAATATTATAACACATTCAATCGCAAAAGTTCACTGAAAACACTCTAGCCACCCCAAAGTCTCAAAGAAACACCGGCATTGTCAATAGCTTCTATTAAACTGTCCAAAGATTTGTCTCGGAGAGTTAATGCTCTTTCCACCATGTTCAGTGTCTGATTTGTAGTTGTATTCTTTGTATTGTTCATGATAATTTGCTTAAGCACACTATAAAGATAGCATCTTGATTTCACCTGATAAGTTTTGTCTTCCTCAATTGTTGGTGTTTTAGTTCCTGGTAAAGCTAGAAAATTGTATTTCATGAGAAGTTCTTCTTTTGAATGTTGGAGTGGGGTGCCAACAGTGAGTTCAACCGCAATACTTGCAAATTCCCAATTAAAATATTTTTGATCTGCAGTGATGTTACGCCATGATTTTGGTGACAATTTTATGGAGGTAGGTGTTGTAATTAACGTGACAACTTCTTCCTCTTTCCAGTCTCTTCCTCAATAGAAGACAGAAATAACGCCTGTTCTAAGAACTTTCTCTGCCCTATCCCTGTTTTCTATTTGTTGAAGTCTTTTTTTTACCTGTTTCCTAATTTCCTCCCGACTCCTTTGATCTTCAATTTTTTGTCTCTTCTCCTCTAAACGTTCACTTTTCCTAGCTGTGTCCTCAATCCCTTGGCGATCTCAAGATGTACATGTGTATTGCTTCTGTATTATCTCCATATCACCCTCATGCTATTCCTCCTTATCCATTTGTTTGTCATTTCCTTGATCATCTTGAAGATCCCCCATCCTCTGCTGCTCATCGGATTTGCCTTTGTTTTTCTCCTAAATGGTCTCTACATCTCCTCCTTCGTGTTGTTCGTGTTGTTCATTCTCATCAATTTGTTTGTCTTTTCCTTGCTTGTCCTCTATCCTTCCGCTCTCTGTTGGCTCCATCTGGTCTCTGTGCTCCGATTGAATTATCTCAAAGTTATTGTTTCATTATGTGTTTGGATTCGTTTGTCCTCTCCCTCCGTGGTCCCCGAAATTGTTCCTGTTCTTCCAATTGCTTCAAATTTACATTCTCGGTGTCTTTTGATACCGTTTCCTTATTAGTTTCGTTTGTTCGATCCTTTTGTTCTTTACTGCTGTGTCGTTTCCCGTCACTATCCTTTTGCTTCTGTTTGTTTCCCCGTTTCTTCTCTGATTTTTCCTTGTCTTCATGTTTCCTTTTCTTTTGTTTCTTTTCCTGACTTAAATCCTATGCAATTTCTATGCTTCTTTGGTTTTCATCGTCCAACACTATCTCAGATATGGAAGGTGTTTTAAGTGGCGATAGTGGTGTTACAAGTTACTGCTTCTTTGCGGGGAAGAGTTCCTCAGTAGTTTTATCCTCTCGATATATTCCTCCTTTATTGTCAGTTTGTTGGCAATGACCTTTCCCACCTTATCCTTCAAGTCCTTTTCCAGATTAATTGTAAATGTTCTTTGTGCTATATACTGGGTATTGATGAGTAGTGTCATTCTTCTTATGAGTGCATCTAGCATCCTCGGTTCCTTGAGAACTTCATCACTCAAAATTGCTTGATAATCTCTGATGGTAATGTATAGGTCTAGACGGAAGATAGTGTATGTATTTCCTAATCCAACGTTTACTTGGTGTACTTGCATGTCTTCATACATATTTGGTCTTGTTGGTGGATATGGCCACTTTGTTAATTCCTCGCTGGTTTCCTCGTCCTCCATTACGAGATCTTTTGGACATTTCCATCCTGCTATCCATTGTTCCCTACTTCTGGTTGTTCCATTCACTCTACCTAGAAAGTCTAACACTTCAAGTCTTGCCTTCATGGCCTCTATACTGTATTCATTTGATGGTTTAATCACTTAGGCATATGTCTCAGGATATTAAGTCAAGAATGTTGAAGGCACCAATTCTATCTTACTTCTATGATTACTCCAAATATGTTCCTTCAAATCTACTATGTCTTCTCCTCACTGCACCATAAACATATTAACGATAAACGTCTATGCGGCGCTGCTGACAAGTGATTTTTGAGTTGTCCCCTAGTCTTAAAAGTTTGTGGACACAGCCAACACTTCACTTCAATCTGCGATGGTGGTCTCATTCTGGATTCTGAAATCAAATCAAAGTTTTTGGTAAACCTCCACCATAAATATGGTAACAAAACAAACAATATATATCAAGTGTTATGTGCTAAAATTCCCTTCTATGTGTGCATGCCCTTTTTGTATTCCCTGCATGACGTATGCTGGCGAACAGTTTGTTGTGTTCCTAAATTCTCAGTATTTCTAAAGACCAGGAAGATTTTCCCAAGCCCGAGGGTATTCACTAGCCCAGTAGTCTGTACTTTGATGCTGACCAAAAAGCCGATTTCATTCGAAGCTTCTACATTTTTGTAAATTTTGTTGAAAACTTAGGAGTATCTCCCTCATGCAAAGCTCTGTCCTTAGCTGATTTTGGCTTTACATTTACACATGTGTAGATCATATTGGGTATTTGTTCTCTATCAGCTTTTTAGCATATTTGATTTTATGGTCTTCCAAACGTTAAGATTTTATCTGCACTGAAGAGACGTAAGTTGTCGAAATGCGCATATGCAGAAAATAATTTACAGTAACTTTGATAATTAGTTATTTTGATCAATTGTATGGAACGTTCAATAAAGGGTCTGTAAGTCTCGTTCAATTTTTGAACTTCTGGGCACATATTCTGTACCCAGAAGTTGCATTTTAAACAAAATCATGTGACGTTTCAGGCAAACAATTTGAACGTCATAATCATGCGACGTCATATTTTGGCGGGAAATGCATTCAAATTGCAGTTTTATCGTGAATTCTCTGTGTCATATGATGAGACCCTATTGAGTCCTTTTAGATGTGTACTTCACGTTTGACAAATATGGACTAATTTAACATAAATTGTTCGTTGCATTTGTAGGGCCCGTCAGACCTATATTCGCTGTTTGAGGAAATCCAGTCGATATTTATGTTTACTTTAAAGGAAACTCCAATTATCAATTCTTCGGGCATTTATTTTCTGTCATCGAGTGTGGGCATCCTTCCTATGCCAACGGGTGTAAAGTCTTGTATTTGAAGATTTAGAGGCATCAGTTGGGTATTTGATTGTCTCAGATTCAGTTTACTGGCGACGCGTGCGATAGTCGCAAATTGAGTTCACTGACGACGCGTTAGCGGAGTCATTAAATTGATATTTAGGACCACTAAATCCCAAACTGATGACGATAAATTTACAAATTCCATTCTATTGTAGTGAGACATATGGACAATATTTTATTATTGAAGTCAACAAAAGATTAACAAAATCAATTTAACTTTTTGGGGGAATTAAGTACCATTACATGACAAGCAATGATTATTTTCATTTCGTCTTGATTTTAAACACATTACACACAATGTATGTAAACACTCTACTCTCTGGCTGAGTGATTGCTTTTCATACTATATCAAAAAGTTTATATCTGAATGTCATTTAAAAAAATCAATACCTTAAAGGACAATAAATTTAAACTTGGTTATTTAAGACCTTTGTTGTGTCTAATGAATGTATGATATAAGATTTTGTCGTTTCAATGACAAGTTTCGTTATATAATTTTGTATTTTAAATTATCATTTAAGTGTTTCTCCTTTAACTGGCTGCTCCATGATTTTACACATCTCACTCGAAATCAGACTTTCATAGAAAATAACTGACAAGGTAAGACAATTTTAATGTTCTTCTTTAGAATGCAAAAATAATATTACAAAATAACTAAATACCGAAGTTACTGTGAATTTGATTCTGCATATGCGCAGAAAAACTATTATTTAATGAATACATAAACTGACTGTGGATTCAATGCTCTACAAAAGGCGCTCTTTGCATGCCATCGTTACAAATACTCGACATATCTGAATGATTATAATTTATTTACGTCAAGGATTCGTTTATATTTAAGCAATGACAGTACATTATTTGAATACCCGAGGGCGTCAATCGTAGATTAGACGGTCAAAACGCAGTTTATAGGCGATGCGTAACGGAGCATGTAAACGGATATTTTGACCGTCAAATCAAGATCGACGCCCTCGGGTATTCAACTAATGTACGTTCTGTTATTGCGATTCTAATGCAACAAATCGATTTCATGTTCTATTTCTAACTCGTGAATTTGTAACAATATTTGGAACCAGACTGAACAGGGTACCTATTTTGTCCCAGATGTGTAGATGGTTGTATTGACGGTCAGTTTTGACCAATCAAAACCTTCGTTATATAAATGTTGCATTAGAATTTTAGTTATCTGTCTTAACATTGGACTGACCTAAGAGTGTGACTATGTTTAAATTAATTACTAACTAAAGAATCGCTTTTTACAATAGAAATTATTTATCGTCTTTCCCTGTGCCTATCTCAGCCTGCAGAGCTCTTCCAAAAATGCAATATCCGGTTGAATCGGACTTATCAAGAGGTTGACGTGGAGTTATCAAGCAATTCTCCCAATTTTTGACAAGCAATATCCTTTTTATCAAGTTCGCAAGAAATAAATATTAAACATATGAAGAATATTTTATAATTTCTGTTTTCAATTTTGTAAAAAAAATTACGGTCACCAATACACAAAAATACAAACAAGACGAAAGACTACGGAAACTACAACGCTGATAACTTCAACAGGGCCAACATCTTTTAACACTATGACGTCATAAAAATGCCTAGGAACTGGAAGACAAATGTAAACAATGAAAAGGTTCTGTAATGAAAAAAAACCAACTTTATTTCGAGTTGCTTGCATGGTTCAATTAAAACATTTCCAAATATATTAAAGATATCCGACAAAAAATATTGTGCAGTCAAAAATAACTACAAAAACAGATCTCATTTTGTAAAAAAGGGAATGAACCACATTTCCAGTGCAACCTTGGGAGAATGTGACACAAAACCTAACTATTGTATAGAAATAGGAAATAAAAGACACTAATCCAGTTATCTCGCTCGCCGGAATACGAAACTTGGAGCTCGTTCGCTACGCTCACTCACCCCTCTGTTTCATTTTCAGCCTAACGGAATACTATTTTACGATAAACAGATGTCAAAATGCAGATAACATATACATATCATCCAATCAAAAATATACCTAACCTTCACATTTCTGTAGACTTCGAGTCGCACTACGATGGCCTGTTTTATTATACCGACAATTTATGGAAAAAGAGGAAAATTAGAATAAAACATCCCCAAACATGACTAATAAGATGTCATATGATTACAGACAATATGTAAAAGACAAAACACAAAAATATCAAGGACGCAATATCAGTGCTAATCCCACAAAACAATGGGCGTTTCACTAGGTGTTACGCAAGGATTGGCATAAACTCCAAGATTGGCACCTGTTATACAGCCAAGTAAGAAATGATGTTGAAAAATCTGTAGCTGTTGGTAACTTGAATTAAACATAATTAATTGGTCAAAAGAGTAAGCAAGTAGATGGAGACAATGTTATAACAACATTAGAAGACTTACCCATACAATTTTCATTTAACACTTTTAACATATTAAGCTATATAAAGAAAACATACAATTTTACAACTGAAGTGCATTCAAAACAAAGACGAAACTGATCACATTGATTTCGTATATTTACTGTGTAAAATACTCTTTGAAATAGACGAAAGCAACTATTTGGTGTTTTATAATATAATTGAAAGAAAAAAAAAATGAATAATCGGAAGAATCAGTGGAATTACAAGAAAGAAAGAAACGATACGTTACAGTCAATCAAATCTGACTATTTCGAATAAAATAATTACGGACTGCTGTAGCAATATTCTTATCTTACCCTTATGTGAGATCAGTATTTCCACACAGAATTATATTTGGGTCTACATTTTCATAAATTCTAATTAGTTTAAATTTATTTTATTTGTTCATAAGTAACAAAAGGGATCAGACACAAGTTAAACAAACTTATGAAGTCTTCTAAATTCTAATTGTACAGAATCATATCTAGGCCTACACGTCCGTAAATTCTAGTGTAAAAATACCATTTTCCTTTACTTATTATTAAGTGGGCATTCTTGAAAACGATTATTTGCATTTGCGTTAATAGCGCCAAAGTCACATCCTGGGTTGTATGTGATATTAAAACGGCACAAATCATAACTTCAACTTGTGCAGCTAAATTCAACTTTGTATGAAGAAATCTACTACAAGGTAACTTCTGACACCACTCGATGAACTTATTGTAGTTCCTGTATTTCGCTTATCTAAATCCCTAAAAAATACGAAGACTACAATATGTAATTGCGAGTAGTAAAATTTGTTTCTTAATGGTTTCTGGATTATTGGTGTTGTCTCAAGATCATGGGGTAGAATTTCCTTTGACTATAGTGGCGAAATATTATTATTTATATTACGCATTAACACAAACATTTTGCACGTTTATTGTCAATTTATTTGCCTACCCTTTTTCTAAATACAGCAAATCCCTGCTTTCATATAATGGTAACACAATTATATCCTCGCTACTTGTGGTTCTAATTTTGCAAAAATGTCAGATAAATAAACACCATAGTCTTATCCATATTCCATTTCAGATCAAATACAAACAAAATATATTTTTGCCGGGAATTGTCGGCGTGAACTGAATTCCGCATAACAGGGAGTTTCTATTAGATAAACTTGATCAAAGTATCTGATTCCCCTTTAAAATTTTCAGAAAGTGTTAATTTTATGATTTTCGTATGCTTCTAACTGAGAACACTAATTTGAAAACAAATTCAATATTATTACCACTTAAATTGTTAGATCAAAACAGATGAGAAGAAACTTCAACAATGACTGAAAATTACATCAATAACCACAAACACGAATAAAGGATATAAGACAACATGGAAAAAGATAGGAACATTGGGCAGCCGAACTTGGTACATGTAACGCAATGAGTAAAAAACAGCGATAGGCTCAAACCAATGTTTGGTACCCTAAACTCTCCTTTCCCTATCCCACTTCACTGTAGTTAAACACAAAACCCCATACAACTTACTATGAGGTATGAGCAAAGCTCATTGTTGAAGGCCTCATGGTGACTTCAAGATGAAGAACAACAATAAAAGCGTTGTTCCTTTGCTTTTTTTTTACCATGTATTTGTAGAGACTTTGTCTCATGTGCATTTACTCCATATCCTTTTATTCACTATTTACGACTGGAGTTTGTGTCTCCTGCAGTGTGGAGTCCGTAAAACGATTCCCCGTGCGAGAGATGTATGCTCTCTATATTTTTCAGTTATGGTGTACTTGTGCGTGAGAGAATTTCTCATATGGATATACTATTGATACTTTCAAATTTTGGCAATTATTTTTGTAATTTTCGAAATGTAATCCAGACCACCTGTTTTAAGTGCCCGCATCTCACTATTTTATAACGCCAAGTTTTCTTCCATTCGACTTGATGAGTGCCCTGAGTATGTCTATATGTTGTAGTTGTCCACTAGCTTAAGACACGAGTGCTTTTGTCGGGCAAAGGATGACAGTGATAGTAAGAGCACTTTGCCAGTTTAATTGATGTTTGTTGACAATCCCGCACCCATGACCAAGAAAGACATGGATGTAGCGTTGCTCGACAATTAGCAAAGAATTCCGCTTAAACTGGTGCTAGGGGCCGTCTTGAACTTACTATGAGGTATGAGCAAAGCTCATTGTTGAAGGCCTCATGGTGACTTCAAGATGAAGAACAACAATAAAAGCGTTGTTCCTTTGCTTGTTTTTTACCATGTATTTGTAGAGACTTTGTCTCATGTGCATTTAGTCCATATTCTTTTATTCACCAAGTACTTTATCTACAAGACCACTATCTTGAAAAAAAAAAAAAAACGTAATCTTAAATGGAGGTTCAAAGAGAGCTCATTGCAAAATGCCGGCTCTCTCATTGGTCCAAAAACTTCCTTACTACTGTGAACATATTATAATGTGCACATAATATTTTTCTCTTCTGTGACACTACTTCCGCTTGTTTAATTTTCTATAAAAACTCAAAACTAAGTTTGAATTGAAAAAAGCAATTTTATTATTAAAATTATTAGTATGTAAGAAAACAAACACAAACATACACACACACACACACACATATATATATATATGGAGTGCGATGAAGAAAAAAATGGTAAACAATATATTGGGACAAAAACTCAATGTTTGAATACATCTTTGAAAATCAGATTTTAGTTGTAAAAACTAGCCATAGTACTTCAAATTATGGTATTAGTAGGAATATCCTCACCAAGAAACCAGACGTCGATACTAGTACATAAGGATATAAAACCAGAGCATGCTGTCTTGTATTATCGACACACTCAACACAATGGACCGTGCAATCGTTTGAGGTTATAAAGAACACACCGGACGCAGAAACGAGGTCAGCCAAACAGAGTACATTTTAAATGTGTTTGATTTGAAGCGGGTGGTATTCCGCTGTTATGTCAAAACAGGCAGAAGGCATTTTGAAAAAAATGTTTATTCTAAAGTTGATATCACATGATATTATATGGAAACAAAATCGAGATATTTTGACCGAAAACAGTTTAACAATAGCATAAACTTGTCCTATGTATTCTAATTTTATTAAACCCAAAAACTGAATTAGCACAAAAAAAAAAAAAAAAAGATAGATACTATCTCAAAATATTTTAAGATAACATGACGAAATATTTACAGATAACTTGACATGGGATTATGACATGTATGAGACATTTAAATTGTATTTAGTAATCGTCCCATCGTGTATCTTGTGTAATTTTAGTGAGTGTATATATATATACAGAACAATTACAGTTTTACTCAAAGATCCGTTTTTTCATTTATACTCAAAATTTTACAGCATCGGATTCCTTTTTTTAACTTTTACTTACAATGATTGGAGTCGAGTTAATCCCTAAAAAAACCTCAAAGAAGTGAAGATATGTTGTTCCATTTAAAGTTTCTGTGAAAAAATAAGTAATGTTTAGGGTCAGATAAATGTAGAAAAAGCTAACATCTTAGATCTGCACAACATTTTCATTTCGAAATACCGAACGTTTTCTCATTTTAAGGTAGAAAATGAAAAGACACTACAGATCAAAACGACAAAGTTGTTTGACACTCAACGAAAATATTAAGGATCACGTTTTATAACACAGTTAAATCTTACTTGTATGAAATAACAAAATGCAGAAATCACTGTTAATTCAACTTCTGTCCGATTCGGACTTTTGTTCTAACTTTTATATATGGCAATTTCGACAACTTCTCTCTTCAGTTCAAATCAAATCAAGACATATAGAAATCCATACACCGAAACAAATATAAAAATGATAGATCAAATGACCAATAATCTTAACAATAAAGCCAAAATCGGCTAAGCGCAATGCTACATGCATGAAAGATACAACTAGTCTTTAATTTTGAATGAATTTTCCTGAATTTTGATATTGCAACGTTCCTAATAAAATCGGCTTTCGGGCAAGCACCGATGTACTGGCTACTAGATTTTGAATACCCTCGAGGTAAAGGCATCAACCTACTGGTAATGAATTGATAAAATACCGAATTCCCTGTAAATTCAATTTCTACATAAGGCCGTTTCGACAAATTATGTCTTTTCTGTGCAGATTAAAAAAAAATATTTGAAATCTATGAACCAAACTAAATCATACACAAGCTACCCAAACAATGTTTTACGCCAGCTTCAGCAATATTTCAGCTATATCTTGGCAAGAAGTGTTCAGTATTTTGAACAAATATATTAAATGTTTGAAAAATATCAATATAAAACCATTATAGCTTTATACAAGTCAAACAAAAGTGTAAAAAAACACAATTGGAGAAATCTCAGTTTAACTGTTATAATATTACTTTAACCTCGATATTTTGTTATTTTAAGATAAATCCATTAAAATCTTACTAAATAAGTTGATTGCTTGTAAACATTGAACGATTTTGTCGCCAGCGACATTTGTAAATAGGCCTTTAAGACAATCAGCAGAATAAAAAATCACGCCTGATATCGGCAACATTTACACATTCAATTAAAACGGGGTATAAGAACAATTTCATGGCAGACATTCAGGTCTGTCATGAATGTTAAGGATACAACAATGTGTTGTTCTAGTGTGTCAAATACGACATCGGGTCATTACTCCTTGTTCCCTACGGTTTTTACCGGACGAACCGACTTGTGTACCGATATTTGACTGGCCTCAACGCAATTTATAATTATTTCCATATCCCATTTGGCCTGCCATAACCTTAAAATGTACTTAACGATTAAAGGATTCATGTCAGTGTACTGTACTGGACAATCCGCTAATTCATCATCTAGTGCATCCTAGGCTTCCTGGTCAGCAACTGTGTTTCCATAGATCTCTTCATGACTAGGGAACCAAACATTAATGACTTCTTTGCCTAATGCTACAAGTGACTTGTAGAGTTCAGCTATTTTCAAAATAATTGTGTGTTTTGTTCTCCGACTTTCAATTGCCAATAGGCATGAAAATGAATGAGAACAGATCATGAACCAATTTGTTTGCGATAAAGCTACAAATTTAAGTTCTGAGTAAATAGCGTTAGCTTCAGCACTAAATATGGAACTAGAGGATGGTAGTCGAAGAGATGATGTACGATCTCTAAAAACGGCTTCAGATGCTACTCTGTCTCCATCCTTAGAGTCATTTGTGCAAATTTGCATATATTCAGGATGTTCAGATTTAATTCTTGCAAGGTCCTGCTGGATAACCAGAAGAATGATATCAGACTTTTTATATTTGCATAGTTCAAAATTAAATGTTGGTTTGGGGTTCTGCCACGGAGGTTCTTTTGGTAGTTTTTGTAGGGGATTTTCATCCAATTTTATATTAGCAGATTCCAGATGTGGTTTGATACGAAGACCCAAAGGTTTTATAGCGTTTGGTCGTTTTTCATATTCAGCTGTGTGAAGAAGTTTGAAAACACAGTTGTGAGCAGGATTGGAAGGATAAGCTTTAAGCTTTGTTGCATGCTGTAAACTAACAACTTTTGGATTACGGCTTTCCAAATTATTTGATTTTAATGCTGCTGGTGAGAGATTACTCCTTGAAACACGTGTACAGCATAACGAAATTTTACTGTTTTTATGCAACACCGGTATTTTTGTATTTTGAACCATTGGGCCGATGCCACTGCTGGTGGACCAGAGGTCCCCGAGGGTATTCACTAGCCCGATAGTCAGATTTGTCTGACATGAAAATTTTACCTTGCGTGTCATAGAAATTTACTGCTTTTATCAAAATTCTAAACGCTTAAAAATACCGAGGCTTCATTCCTTGTATGGCAATCGGTAGATGTCCTTGGTACTGGATTTGGCTTCCTATTTCGATTTTTTTTTTTTTTGTAATGAGTACTTCTTTTTTGACAACTTTTGGATTATGGCTTTCCAAATTATTTGATTTTAATGCTGCTGATGAGAGGTTACTCCTTGAAACACGTGTACAGCATAACGAAATTTTACTGTTTTTATGCAACATCGGTATTTTTTGTATTTTTACATGTCTTTCTTCCAAGGACGTTTCATTAGCTGCAACATAGAGACTCTCTACCGGAGAAGTTCTAAAAGCACCCAATGAAAAACGCAATCCTTGGAAATGAATGGTATCTAATCATTTGATGTATGATTTACGGGCGGCACCGTAAATAAAACATCCATAATCTAACTTTGATCGAATCAACGATCGATATAAATTTAATAAAACAGTGCTATCCGCGCCCCAGTTGGTACTCGACACAACTTTTATAATATCTAATGCTTTTAGGCATTAATTTTTTATCATTTTGATATGGGGGAGAAAGGAAAGTTTACTGTCAAAGATTAAACCAAGGAACTTGGCCTCTCTAACAATAGTTATTGGGTTATTGTGTAGTTTAAGCTTTGGTTCTAGATGCATTTTCCGCTTACAACAGAAATGCATCCCGATTGTTTTAGAGCCAGAAAATTTAAAGCCGTTTTCAATTGCCCATTTTTCCATTTTTTTAGACATAGTTGCAATTGGCGTTCTATGTTATTCATGTTTGTAACACGACAGCAAATCAGGAAATCATCCACATATAATGATCAATAAATGCTATCTTTTAAGACCTGAGCCAAGCTATTATACTAAATAATGTAACGGAGAGGATACTTAATTGTGGAATACCCATCCCCTGTTCAAATGAGTCAGAAAAGGTCGAATTGACTCTGACGTTGAATTCTCGATCCTTAAGAAAAATTCTCAATAAAGTTAGGCAAGCTTCTTGTCAACCCCAATCAAATGTTCTTTTAAAATGCCATATTTTCATGTTGTGTCGTATGCCTTTTTTATGTCGAAAAAAAAAATAGATACAATGCATTTCTAATGAATGTTTTAAATCAAACTGGATGGTCTTCTGTAGTTCGACCTTGATATAGCTGAAATATTGCTCATTGGACGTTAAACTCTAACTAATCAATCAACCAATCAATCGACCTTGTCGAAATCCATTTTGGATGTTCGCCAGAAGACCGTTCGATTCCAGACAAACAAAACGGTTGTTTATCATCCGTTCCATTGTCTTACGGACACAACTAGTTAATGCTAGTGGTCTGTAATAAGATGGTTCGAAATGATCTTTACCCGGTTTCGGAATAGCTACTACAGTTGCTTGTTTCCACATATGTTGTAGTTTCCCTGTGTCCCAAATTTTATTTGAAAGGTTTAACAGAATTTCTAGAGTTGTTATAGAAAGGTGTTTGAGGAGTTGATCATGGATATCGTCAGGGCCACATGCCGTGTCATGTGCCTAATTCAAGGACTGTTTGAGTTCACCCATGAAAAACAATCTGTAGTATTCCTCTGTATTTTTAGATTTAAAGTTAAGTTTGTTTCGTTCTTTTTGATCTTTAATTCTCTGGAATGTGGGTCCTAGATTTTTAAAAGAAGAATATTTCTCAAAAGTTTCTCCTTTATAATTTGCAATATTTTTTTTAGATTTTAAATTATCGTTTTCGTTTTTGATGTGATGGACATAAGCTTTTCTATTTTTACCTTTGATTTTTGTACCATATTCCATACACAGTTGATAGAGGTATGATAATTTGATTTTGACACAAAGCTACGCCAAGAAGTGCGTCTTCTTTGTTTCAATGTTCTTCGGGCTTTTGCACGAAAAACACAAAAATTACCAAGATTGTATGTCGTTGGGTGTTTATTGAATTGTTGCTCTACAATTTTACAATGTTTCAGAGCAACATCACAGTTATCGTCAAGGTTAAGGTTTTCCAGGCCGTTTTAGGTTTGCCGAGGTATTCGGTATAAATTTATCTGCGATGGAAACTATTTTTTCACTGAAGAGACTTAAGGGATCAAGAATATCTTCAAGCAACTGAATTGAAATTCTTCTTCACATAAATTTTCATAGAGTAATCAACCAGCTTTTATCAAATTTAAAGCGCTGTGGTTTTTCTCCAATAGTAAAATAGTGAAGTTGAAGAGTTATAGGAAAGTGATCACTACTACATAAGTCACCATGTAATTTCCAATAGAAGTCAAAAAGGAGAGTTTGGTCAGTTATAGTTAGGCCCATAGCTGAGTATGTCCCATTTCCAGGATGTAAATAAGTGTTTGAATCGTCATTAAAAATACATTAGCTTTCCTGCGACATTATGTGTTCAATCTTTTTACCTTTATCATTCAAAGCAGAACTTCCCCGGAGTGGATTGTGAGCATTGAAATCACCAATTATTATAAATGGGGCAGGCAGTTGGTTGGTCAAGGTATTAAGTTGACTTAGACTGGGGTTGAAATTTGGTGGTAAATTTACAGAACATAAAGTGATCGTTTTATCAAAAGAAATTCTCACTGCAACAGCCTGAATATCGGTATTTTGATCAACAGTACTGTAGATAATATTGTTGTTGACAAGAATGGTTGAGCCGCCAGCAGCTCGTTCATTCTCAGATACATAAATGCTGTAGAGAGAATAGTTCTTTACATGTAACGGATCACTTTTCCTCAGGTGCGTTTCCTGAAGACATTCAGGATTAAAAGCTTGAATTAATGAAGTGATTTCAATAAAATTTATCTTAAAACTCGGCAATTCCATTGAATTACTAGTATATTGTTCATTTAGTCTTATTGGTGAGATATTTCCCTTTCGGGAAACCGAGGGATGACGAGACGATTGACCACTTACAAACGAAGACCTACTGTGTGGTCGTTCATTTTCGATGTTATTTTCTGTCTATGTCTATCTGATCTTCAAAGGTTCCCCAAATGTCAGTATTCCACCATGGTTTAGGGCGTTAGCGGGTATTCCAGATTTCCCTGTGCCTTCGTCTAAAGACAGCTTGTCATATCTATTATATGTGCTAATAGATGATTTTTCATGTTTGATCTGTCTTTGGTTCTCTGCCTTTTTTGGTTTGATATTATCAGCAGATGATGAACGTTCTGCTGATTTAGATAAATGAGAAGAACATTTACTTTTAGTTTGCTTTGGAGACGATTGTGCTGTAGTAGAAGTTGAAGGTTGCTGTATTAACTTTTTTTTTGGTTTAAATTTAGTTGAAGCTACAATTTGTCCTTTAGAAACTGTTTTAAACAGGTAACTTTTTGGTTTCTCTTTGTAAATTGTTTGTGTCTCCATATGCGATAAAGAGGGTCGCTCTCTAACTTTGTCTGCATATAATGAGTTTGATGCTTTAACTGTGTTGGTTGATGATATTTGACGGGCTTTGTTGTAAGAAATGCTTCTTTGTTTTAATTTTTAGAATTTCTTTTTCTTTGATATAAAATAGACATTCTCGAGGATGACATGTTCACCGCCGCAGTTTGCACATTTCAATGCATTGCTACAGTCAGTTCCCCGGTGTCCCTCATTTAGGCATCTAAAACACTTCAGCTTGCCCCTCCATTGTTTGTAACCATATCCAAACTTTTGACAAGTGAAGCATCTTACAGGGTTGATGATTTGAAGATTATCAAATTAAACACTTGAAGAAGTCTATGGGGTGTGTCTACCATCAAGTCTTGCTTCCTAAAAAAAGAATCACAAGTTGTTTTTAAATTTTCATTTTTACCAAAAAAATTTTTCCACCTTGAAACAGGTCAAATTTCAAACTTTCTGTGTCTCGATTTTTCAAACGATGCTGTCAAGTCAAAATGTTTATTCTGTGTACCATACCATTCCAAATTCTGAGAATGACTAAAACAAATATGGCAAATAGTACCCGTTTCCTTAGCAGATTTTAAAATAATAATGAATCAAAGTGTTTTGACTGTCGAAAGATTGAACAACCCAATGAAAATGCCAAAATTATGATTTTTGGCTATAATATTTGATTTTTTCAAATCTTAAAACTTTCCCGATTAGAATTGCATATACATACCATATATGAACAAAATAGGTATTAAGACAAAAAGGCCGCCTCGTACAAGAATCCTGCAATGATAATCAATTATTTTACTTTGATATTAAAGGTCAAGGTCACAGTGACCTTATTCTTTTACGCGACACTCCACCACTACCCAATGCATATACATACCAAATATGAACATAAATGAACTTAAGACAAAAACGTTCTGCCTCATTAAAGAATCCTGTAATAAAATTCAATTTTTTTACCTTGAAAATGGAGGTCAAGGTCAAAGTTACCTAATTCTTAAACGCAACAATACGCCATGACCAACTGCATAAACAAACCAAATAGGAACACAATACGCCTTAAGTCAAAAAAGTTCTGCCCCTACCAGGCTGTATTGGAAAGAACAGGATGAGTTAGGTGTAATTCAATATGTCTCCCTTCGGTGAAGGGGAGACATAATAAGGCCAAAACAATAAAAGTTATTTGGAAAGCAGAATTTTGCGGGGAAAATATTTTTGTCACATTTTCTTAGCAGCTACATGTACTAATCGCGGCCTTTTTATATTTGGTATGCAGCATATACCATTGTATTTAATATCAGGTCTGTTTGTCGCGTTTTGGTTAATATTTGACATTAATTGTACATGGTAAAAATTTTCATAGCAGTTTTCTCGGATACTACTTATCATATGTAGAGAAGAGAATGTAATTGCGATCCTGGAATTCTTTATTGATAACATATTTGTAGAATTTGGAGGACAAGTTTTCGAATAGGCAATAGGGATACCTATGATGACTTATTGTGCTCCTCTTTTAGTAGATGTGCTTCTTTATTCCTATGAAGCCAGGTTTATACAAGGGCTAGTTAAGAAGAAAGACAATAAGCTAGCAAAGTGTTTAATTTCAGCTTCAGTTATATAGATAATGTTCTTTCATTAAACAATCCTCAATTTAAGGATAACCTTCATCTTATTTACCCAAATGAACTTGCGATTCAAGAGACCACTAATACACCATCATCAGCATCATACCTGGATCTATACATCTACTTTGACAACTCTGGACGTCTGAAAACAAAACTTTACAACAAGCGTGATGATTTCCACTTTCTAATAGTGAACCTCTAGTTTTTGAGCAGTAATATTCGCACATATCCGGCATATCATGTCTTCATTTTGCAACTCATTCGCTATTGCCGTGCCTGTAGTTAGTACAGCGACTTTACAAACAGAGCGAGCAAAATCACTGTCTCAAAAACTTATACATAAAGGGTATGTTCAGTCATTGTTGCAATCGTCACTACAGAAGTTTTATGGTCGTCACCATGAGTTGACAGACCGTTACAATGTCTATTTTATATGTGAGAATATATATCTGTTGAAAGATCCAGATTTGATTATTAAACTAAAAAACACGTAACTGTGACAAAACCGGACTATTCACTGGCAGCTTGACGGGTGCCACGCAGATCATACTTACCCCTCAAAAGCACATGATTATACCTCATTTTTTGTAGGGATTCACAATGCTAGGGCTTTAGTTTTTTTTCATGTTGTCTTAGCTTATTCGTATTGGATATGAATTGCCATGAATTTTTATTTTGGTATTCCCCTCACATCATTTTTCTTCGGTATTCGTTTGCCGATGTATTATCTAGTAGTTTTTAAAAACGGTTTAAGTTTAGGACAAAAACGTAGAATTATTTCTCATGTTACTAGAGTATGCCTGATTTCAACACCTTTTGAAAAATTGCATTGTAAACTTCATTGTTACTGATTAAATATGCAAAATATTTATTTGAAAACAATGTTAATCTAAATTGACCTAAGTAAAATATCCGTTGTGGAATTTGAATAATACGTTTAAGTCAAATTCTTAAAAATTATGATTAATATCTTTAGGAATGGCAATATCCAAGCCTTCGGCGATGCCAATCCATTCCAAGGAGGACAAAAATTTTCTCAGATTGGCTGAAATAATATTTCGGGTGTCTCCACGAGCAGTCCGGACACAGTTCGATAAGTATTTCAATCCAGCAGGACTGCAAGTATATTTGAATATGAGGAAGACTAAAGTTGAGGAACTTCAGAAGAAACGTGTGATAACTCAAACGCAAATGGACCTAATGTATCCTCAATCAGGTAGGTTGAATGTAATGTGAATAGAAAAATATATATAAATATTGAGTCCGGGGCTCAAACTAGTTCCGCCTGGGTTTGAATATTTCCACGGGCCCATACAGACTGACATAAAAAAAATGTGTCACTAAATTAAAGCTATCCCTATCAATCATGTGTAAAAATAACATTGTTACCCTCATTATATGATTTTTTTTTCACATGCAGAAAGTCCTAATATAGGCCTGCAGAAAGTCCTCAACTGTTGGGTGTGGGGTTTCATCGCCGTTCATTGAAGATCTTATGGTGGCTTTGAGTTGTTATAACTCCCCTTTGGATCGTTGTCTCTTTGACACATTCCCCGTTTCTCTTCTTTTTTCTACTGTTGCCCATTATATCTCTAAATTTGAAGTACAGACAAACCCCACTCTGGGGAGACGCATTTTTTATCCGTATCTCTAATTCGTACCATGTTGGGGTTCTTATTTAAGACCCTTGTAATTATTCAGCACGTTGAACATTACATAAGCGTCAACATTCGCAAATCCTTAAGAGATTAGCAAGTTTCAACGTTGACTAATATTTATAGACAGCCTATACACACACTCCAGACAGGGAAGTTTGCAATGTTTTAACTGTTTGTCAATTTTACATGAGTATAGCGTAAACATTCGCAAATCCGTACAAGATTAGCAAGTTTTCACGTTGACTGATTTGTATAGACAACCTATACACACACACACACACACTCGAGATTGTTTCGATACGTACTGCACGAGGCATTAGCTGCCGATATAGCTATTTGCAGTATCTAAACACTAACATTATTATTCATTTCAAACAGGGAAATTTGCGATGTTTTAACTTTGCTTGTCACTGCAGAGGAATGGTGTATCCGTCAATCATTTCTCACTACTGGCCCTCTGTTTGCCCCTTATTTTAGACGAATAAATAATTGATATCTAAGGGCTTGTAGAAGAACATTAAATGCTTATCCAGAGTTTTCAGTTAGATGTTTAGGTTTGTGCTGGACCTCCTAGACGATTATCATATATTTTACGAAAGGATATGGAGTAAATGAACATGAGACCATAACACATATGTTAACTCCAACTGCTATAATTTTAATGAGCTTTTTTAATTTCAAACTTATTTTATTCATTAAAGAAAAGGATTGGACAACAGGCGAAGCCTATATAAGCCCTCTCCCATAATACATGCAAAAGGTATACAAATTAGATATAAATAAAAACATAAATACAAGCAGGAAAATTCATGAACACAGGTAATCAATTACATATCACAAATTAAATTACAACTTGAAAACCAGGGTTACTTGAAAATAGGGTAATCTTGCTGTATGGCCATTTCGGAAATTTACTCCTCATCAGCAGCACTAGAACCCAAACAAAGGAAATCCATAATTTCAAAAATGTTAAAATGCATAAAACCAAACGAAATCCAAGTAATCAGTAATATCCAATTTAGGTAAGGACAAAACTACGATGTTTGGAGTAAAATCCTTCTGTTTTAGAATTTACATAGATTTAGATAATAGTAATTGAGTATACATACAAGATGTAAACCATTATATTTCAGGCCTCCGTGTATCTTCTTCAGACACATACTAAATGACAAAAGATCAGTGTAATGTCATTCCAAAAATATCATAACCAAAAACACCAAAAATTTGAATTTCAAATTATCACCTATATACAGCCGATCGAACGAAATTTTAAGAATTTGAATGTGATGTTAAATTATATTTTGGCTACTGGTATCTCATCTATGTGCTTTTGAATTTTCTTCGTCATGTTCATTAGGTTGTAATGTTTTCAGCTGATATATCAAAACTTTTTTCTTCTTTCTTCGCTTCCCCTTGTCCAAGTTGAACTTTGGAATGTTTGTCATAGAATTTCTCAAATGCCGTTATTGAAGATAAATATTATGAGAAAAACAACATTTCCCCTTTTATAATGGACAAAGTAATGTTCGCATAAATACATCGGCAAACGAATACCGAAGTGAAAATGATGAAAGGGGTAATTCCAAAATAAAAAAATCCAAAATCACGGCAATTCGTATCCAACACGAATTGAAAAGCATGCAAAGATATAACAAACAAGTAAGAACTGTGTTTGCAGAGCTAACATAAAAGTCTCTCAAACGAACTCTCATCTAAGAAAACCTTGTGTTTCCATGGAAACGGTGGCCATTTTGAAAAAATTTAAGATGAAAAATCTTTTCTAAACATGCTAGGCATCCTTCCTGTCAAATTTCATCCAATTCTGAGCCATTTGAATTTTTTGCCTCTTTTCCGTTTCAATGGCAACTGGTGGCATTTTGGAATTTCCGACACCGGATGGCACATCTTCTCATGAGTTTTTACCATCAGGTGAAATTTAACTCAGTTCCAGTCATTGGTCTCCGAGATATCTGGCGGAAGAATAAGGAAAATGGAGCTAAAATTAGTCTCCCAACTTCGTTTTGGAGGCTTAATATATAAAAATGAACAAAAACGCCACATAACTAAAGCAATAGCAGTATGAACCCCTTTCAAAAACTGATGTATCACTAGGTGCCCCGAAAAAGTAAGCATGATCTGCTCCATGCATCGCACCCGTCACACAGCCATACATATGGTGTTGAAAGATCTGTTTGGTGTGGGTGACTCATTGGTTTATGCTGTTTTCTAACCATTAGATAAAACCGGTACGTCTTACTTCTCTAACCCTCAAACAGTATCAAGGTAAAAGTTTTGAAAACTTCTGCGACAATAGCAAGTATTTTGACAAAAACAAGGACAAATCGGTACCCCAAACATTACCAGCGAAGACAAAACTAAAAGATGACGGTGTAATGTACAAGACAACACAAAAAACTAAAGCTCTGGCAATGTGAACCGGGAGTATCATCAGGTGTTCCGGAAGGGTAAGCATGATGTACTCCACGCGTGGCACCCATCAAAATGAATTGAAGTTTTGAAGAGTAAATGGTAACACGACAAAATAAAGTTGGCAAACTTATTGTGTCAAGGTTTCAAAATAGTAAATTAAATGAGGATAAAACACACAACGGAACATATACTTTAATGACACAATTTAGACTTAACCATGTTTAACATGGATAAACATGCTAAAATACTTATAAATTACGCATATACATGTATTTGTCGTTTAAATTTTGCAGTAATTGATATTTATGTCGCTAAAAATCCAATTTGAATGTCGGGTACCAGTTAAAAAAATGGTAAAATAATCCATTTTACTGTTTACGTTGTGATTAGTTTATTGATATTGATGAAGAATGGTATTCAAATATTTTATTTTCAAGAAGACCAATTCGTAATTTTATGAATGAATTGCCGAGAAGTTGTCCCATATAGAGATAAGTTTAAATTCAAATGGAAGATATACAAAGGATTGACGCCTGGTGGCCCCATTTTTTAGATACATTTGAAAAAGAAAGGAAATGGGGTAAATTATATATCTTTATGGGTTTTTTTATACTTTTTTCATTTTTTTAACATACACTTAAGGAAAATTTAGCTTATGTCTCCCTGCTTTCATATTAGAATTAAATTTTCAAATAGACATTGCCTTCTAAGATTGAAATACGAAAAAAATAGTAAAAAACATTTTATGAAAGAAAATATAAATGGGATATAAAATATGGAGTATTTATGGAAATTTTCATAACAAATTTTCTTTATATTTAAAGAAGATAAACTATAGAACGTGATAACTAGCTCTCCGTTTTGTCATTTTCCCTTATCTCTACAGGCGTAATGATGGCAATTAAGAGGGTAGACCTGGGGAAGCATATAATTTTCCACTCGTTTAGTTGTCTAAATATTTTCAGTATTGTTCATTTCAACTTTCAGCAATTTTTACCGTCCCGTTTTATGTCTACTGGTCATCAAAGATATCATGTTTCCTCATATTATTTGGTCCGCTCAGGACTTGATTGTGGTGTATAAAATTGGTTCTTATTAAATTTGCATTTGATTTAAAATTATTTCAAATGCAAAATTCTGTAGTTTAGAAATGTGTGAAAGTAAGTATGAATAATGATATTAAGTTTAACTAGTTTGAACTGAAATATATGGGTATTCTGAATAGTATAGCCTGAATGTTTTCCTTTATTTTGATCACTTTTAAACACTTCTTGTAAAAAATTATGTCCTTTAATTTTCTCCAAAAACTGACAATTCTATGTAAGATATATTAAAATTTTAGAAAATTCTACCGTCTCATTTTTTCTTAAATTAGAATAAAGTGGGTAAAAATCAATAAAATTGCTGAATCTGTGCTATAAAAAGAAATCTGACTTTTACAGATTTTCTTCATCTTTGGAAAGCATTGCAAAAATGAAGAGTAAAATGCACTAATTTTTTTAAAAATGGATGTTGGGAATTAGTTTTCATGACAAAATTGAAATTGATTTGCTGTGTGGAAAAAAATTTACAATTTTAAAATTTTGATAATACCTATTGTAATGATTCTATTTGTTTGTGTAAGTAATTAAAGGTGAAAAACAGAGTTATCTCCTCCTACCCCAGGTCTATCCCCTTAATTACATTTAAATTGTATATTTTAATATGCGAGCGGAGCTCGCATTTATAGTATCGTGTAAAGAAATAAGAAATTAATCAAGATATAGAAAAAAAAATAAAAAAATAAATATAATTCTGAAATTTTTTGTCCAGAGAGTACAACTAAATTTAATTCCCAATTTAAATTTAAATTTTATTGGAGACAATATTTGAAGTATCCGAAACAAAACTTCTATTATTCTTTTTATCGGTAATTAACGAAATCATTTGATACAACAAAATTTGACAATGAAAATCAATTTTGAAGAAATCATGAAATTGACTATTGATTAGTAAAAGAATTTGTGCAATTCTTTACGGTTTTTATAGATGTATATTTATTTGTTTTCATTAATGCGCTAATTGACAAGGTAGGCGTGGCTAAGGTTACTTTTTTGTCAATATTTTTTCGTAATCGGGCAGCAGCAAATACTGAAAATATTTGCTTCAAGAGATCAAAGGAAACTCATACAAAATGTATTAATAGTTGATTGGTTTATCTAAAAAGGCAAGAAAGTGTAAAATGTTCAACAAGCAAGGTGGTGGCGATCTTTTTATGCAACTGTTCTAGGAGCAAAACCGGGTCGTTGAAAGAACGTTTATTTATCGTTGCAAAACGTTGCGGCAGTTCGATGTCAAGTGTTGAACTTTTTCTTAATCAGAAGACCAAAGCAGTTACAAAATACTTTAAATGGGTATGAAATTTGTGTGTAAAGGGCCATTACACGTCAATCGTTCATCGTCTCATTGTATGCATAACATCTGTGAAGAGGGTCGGAGGGCGTCTCATCCCCATATCCCGACTTTATGTTTTTCTAAATCCTGAAATCCCGAACTACAAAGGAACTTAAGAACTGATGAAATCCCGGCCTTAAATTATAAGAATCTCTAAATCTCGTGCTTAAAATCTTCTAATCCCTATACCCACTATGAACAGAAAAAAGTACTGTCCATACCAGGAACAGTGATTTGTTCACTGTCATTCACTGTTCTCTGCTGTGGTAGTACTGTGAAACATCTATTAAGTACTGTCAAGAACTGTGCCAATCGGGGACAGTCATTAACAGTAATACCCAAGTACTGTGATTAACTGTCCAGTACTGTAACAGTAACATACAGTAAATGATAGTCTTTAAGACTACTGTCATGCACTGTCCCGGATTGTTACAGTTCATGTCAGTTATTGACAGTATTTGGTGTTACTGTCATGTTCTGTCCTTGATTGTAACAGTGCTTGACAGTTAGCCACAGTATTTGAAATAACTGTGTTGCACTGTGGCGGATTGCGACAGTGCAACTCAGTTAATAACAGTGATTTTTTACCGTATATGTACAAGTTAATTCCTTTTATCTATAATTATCTAAAATTTTCAAAATCAATCTATTTTTATAGATAAATTGTAATAGTGTTCATGGATATTTATTTATATATTTTATTTTTAATGTATTTAAAAAAATAAACTATTTTTATCTTTAGATTAACTCAGTTGCCAATATTTATTTTGCAAAATGTTTGTTTGTTTGTTTTTTAATTTCCAGCCGCAAATTGCAGATACATAGCTATTACATACGAAACTTCATGACATTTAAAATTTCCGGTGATGGTCTCAAAAATATCTGCATTCGACGTTATTTACTCATTCAAAAGGAAAGTTTCGTGTTTATTTCATTAAACTTGTCAGCACCATAAATATATGTATATCCGATATTTAATTGCTTTTAGGGGACGACCATTTGAATTTTAGGGTGTGTGGTTTTGGCGATTTTGCCTACAAAAAATATTCGTCTTCATGAGAATTTCAAAAATTATTTATTCACATCAAATGTCACATCAAAATAACTTATTTGCATTTGCATAAAAAAAAATTAAATATCTATTATAATTGACACCAAGATTAAATTATTCATTTACAAAGTCCCCCCTCCCCCTGAATATGAATATCAAATCGTCAAAACCTTAGCAGCCAAGATAAGTTTAGTAGTTCATGAATTATTTCTTAATTTTGCTGATTACAGGTCAAAAACTTCACGGTCATTTTCCCAAAACATAGTTAAGTTAGCTCGAAACCCGAAAAATTATTATCTAAAAGGAAATGTTTATCTCCATTCAAAATCGTACATGCATACAGATCTGACGGAGTGTTTATAATCTGCAAAGGGATATGAATATTTTTTTTCTAATTAGACGTCGACAAGAGTGTCTTGTTTTGCGGGTTCTATGGTGAATGTATAAGATTGTTGTCTGATGTACATTTACTCCATATCCCTTTACGTGTACACAACAAAAATACATAAAAACCAATTCGCGATGTAAATTATAAATTGCCACGCTAATTTCTTTATTTACAAAGAAGTATGATCATTAAGGCGTGAATTTGTTCCTATGTTGAGTCATTTTCAGAATATGCTCAGATGCATGTTGCCGAAAATCGAGTAAAGTGGTCTCTAGTAAATGTACTTCTTGAAAATAAAATTAATATATGCTACACTTGTATGTTTTCTAGATTATTAGCAGTCGAACATTGCCTTGAATAGCTTTTTGTGTCCATTTTAGCTATTTTGCAGTGTGTGAGAGGATAGTCACTACACAAATACACCAAGAACCAAAACATTTTTTTTGGTTACGAATGAATAAACATATGCAGAATTTAAATTCACAGTAACTTCGGAATTTAGTTATTTGGCCTTCCAAACAGCAGTTAGTTTTTTTCGGTTCTGGATGTCCTATACAACGAATTTCAACAAAAACCTAAAGAAAAACCGTCAAAATTGTATATAAGTGGTAAGTTCAGTGGCTGAATCTGTTATCTAAATGTATGAAAATGCATTCGATTTGATTTTGTTATGACAGTGTATGTAACAGATGACCTGTTACCACAGTTCATTTGGTAAATGTAGTCAACTTCGTGTCGAATGGTGTAGGAAATTATCTCAAATAATGAGCGTAAGGCGAGGGAAATTTGTGCAGCCTCGAAGTCGGTATTTTTGGCAAATACCACTCAACAACATGATATATTTCTTTAATTCCACCGAATATCTTTCGCCTTGCTTTACTGAATATATCAACATGTAGTTTTAACGGATGATAATATAAATTCGTTCCTCGTATTCAATACATATTTTGGTTGTTAAAGCGATGTGAATTCATCAACAACTCCATTTTGTTTTCAAGGGCATGATTCGTTTTTCATTATTTTTAATTTGGGATTAAAAAGTCATGATTTTTAAATCTAGTCGAATGTGTTCATATTACGGTATCGTCAGGTCCTTGAGAATGTCAAAATGAACTATTTGTTTTAGTAAAAAAAAACTCCGCTATAAAACATTTCTTAGCGGAAAAAACTAACAAATAACAAATGATTTTCTCTGCAATTTGACAATACGGACAAAACAAAAAATGAAAGTGTTAAGGATTAAAATCAGTTTCGCAATCAGAACTATATACCAATGATGACACAAGTTGAACATGTTGAAATTGACATCGAATACACATTTCGCATTATTTCATCTATATTTAAGGTTAAATCAAAACATACTCTTGAGATTGTTGATTTTATTTGAGCATTACGTTTCACCCATGGAGGTTGAATAATGCATTGTCAAAAACAAACAAACAAACAAACAAAAACAAAAAAAA
>MJUU01015206.1:0-15362 GCA_002080025.1 Modiolus philippinarum | reverse complement strand
CGTTGAAGAAAAACAATGCCCTATTTACATATCGGAACTCAAACAAAATTTCACAACTGAATTTCATAGTATAGGTAAAATCGCCTTTAAAAATTTGGATCCAGTTTACAAATGAATGAATATTCCAAAATAAATGTTGCACTTTTTAGTTCGTTTATGCTTTAGAAATAAGCCATAAATTATAAATAATGGTAGAATTTTTCACATTAAGGGTTGAATTTCAATCTGTTAGTTTCGCTGTCTTATTAAGGGGGAGCTAACAATGTCTCACTGAAGTTATCCTAAAAACGTTTGAACCTTTCACATTTATAAGCCATGGAAATGTTATCGATTTTAAGATGTGAAAAATATCTGGCGTTTGTGTTACTTTAAATTGTTGCTTCAAATGGAACCATACTTAGCTACAAAGATCTACAAAGGTCCTTTCGTCTTCTTGAAATATAATAATCTATATCTTATCTATATTAGGAGCACTGGAAAACATTTATTAGATACACGTGTGCAATTACAATCAAACTTGGTCACAACGGTCTTTGATTATGTGGTAAAACACATTCAAAGATAGAATAACCCGAAACTATTCATGAATTGGGTTCAAAATTAAAATGTATAACTAACCCATCGCAGTTTATTAATTAATATTCGAAAATGAAATTCCTTAATGCATACAGGCTAATTTTGTTTACCGTTGAAGGCATTTCAAGATTTGGAACAGCATATAAATACTCGCTTAAATTGTAAGATTGGTTTACCCGGGTTATTTTTTATTTTTATTTTTTTTTTGCCTAATGTATAGTTTACTCTAGATCATTTCTCTTTCTTCAAGTGTGTGATGACAAGATCTCGAGGGTTTCTTGTTTAAATGGTACACAATACTTGATATAAACTAACATCTGAAACACTCGTAAGAATGGTATTCCAGTGGTATTCCTATTTTGTGTCGTCAACAATGGTGAACGTAGGAGAGAAACAATCATACCGAGTTTTATATCATGGTACTTAGAACGCCACTGAGATCCAATACACCGTCTTCACATACTCTCACTGTAGTCCAGCCTTGCAGATAGTAAATCAATTACAAGCGTGTTAAAATTTTCTAAGATAAATAGTTTGTGTAAATAATATTATTACTGCCCTCTGCAAGTTTTAATTTTTACTCGTGTAAATATGAACCAATATTGAATTATCTCCCTTTTTAGTCTAGAAGAGATGCATTTAAATCTTTACTATTATATTTTAGTCAAAGCATTGCTAACTTGCACTTAGACAATTGCAGACAATATACAGAAAAATAACACGACTAATAGCAGGAGTTTACTTAACCTCAGAAAATTTATTCCATGCACATATATAGGAGAAATTAAACCATATTTTATTTTTCTGAAGAATGTATTACCTATCAAGCGACACTTTATCATAATCGTCCAAATGAGTTAAATTTTGATCGTGTATACAAATCCGTACATCTTCCGATATTTCCGCCTGATATTCACTGTTTAAGTTACAGGATTTCGATGAACGCGATATTTACTTATGAAAAACTGTTTAAAATCCATAAAACAGACACGGATAAATGCCCTATGTGTAATCACACTATCGAAACACTCGAGCACGCCTTTTCAAAATGCGTCAAAATACAGAATTTAAAGGTACGCCTGTCTGAGATGTTACATAACTGTCTGTTATCTAGTTCAGTTAAAACAAACCTAGTTATACCTGAGTACACCCAACTTATATTGTTAGGTTGGCCGTTTACAAAAGAAAATAAACAATGTAAATCGAATTTCTTTTGGATAAATTATCTTTTGGGTGTGGCAAGGCTTTCAATATATAAGACAAGACAGATAAAAATATACGAAAATAGAAATTTAGATCCACTTCAACTCTTTTTGTATACATTGCGGAAATACACAGAATATTCATTTATTTATTACAAACAAATAAACAATTTTAAACTTTTTAACAAATATTTCATTGAGAATAATTCAATGTTACAAGTGCATGAACACAATTTAAAATTCTTCTTATAAATTATACGCTGATATCAATTGTGGGTTTGAACGACATTATTGTCTTCCTACAGCCAACACAATATTGGTTTTTTTATATATATTATATATTGTTGTGTAATTGTGTCTTTCTTATACTTTTATTGTAAATAATGAATAAAATTTTATCAAAATGAAAAAAAATAAAGACAGTGTTTGGGGTTCACTGCAGCCAGTAATGGTACGTCCCCCTTTTAACTCTTAGACTGGATATTCAATTTATAACTGTTTGTTTTAGAACATTTTATAGCAAATTCATGCTACACTACAGGAGAGTTCCGATTATTTTGCCTCTTACTTACATTTCAATAACGACCACTATCAATCAAATACTTACTAGACACCCCTTTTATTTCATCATTTTTCAGTCTGTTTGTGAATCATTATACATGTATATTTCGTTTAAAGACAAAAAAAAAAAAAAAAAAAAAAAAAAAAAAAAAAAAAAAAAAACACGAACAGAAAACAGCTTGTAGAAAACGGGTCTCTATCTTCTCAAGTGTCTAAGAGGCACGGAGTATTTGATTTTCGGGGGAGGGGGTGGCTGGTATTTAAGATTTCCGGCCCTGTTTTTTTCCTAAAAAAATTTTCTGACCAGCATATTAGTTGGAAAAAATATTCTGGCTCTGACTTTGTCCATCAAAAAAAGCCTAGCATAGTGTACAGCGGGAAAAATAATCTGTCCCGTGTAGCGGACCAAAAAAATTTCCCGGCTCGGGTAAAAATCCCAGGCCCCAAATTGAAATGATATAGTTTTGTTGAATTTAATACTTTCAATAGACGTTATCTATTTTTTTCAGTAACATGTACACCCCCTGTGTCATGTTATTTTGCCAATAAACAATGTCACCTGTGTAATAAGATGTGACATTTAAATTGTCCACACGTGGCTGCAATAATTTATGTTTCGGTGAAATAAAATATTTGTATAATTTCGTCTGAATAAGCTGAGAATGTGGTCAAACTTTTTTAATTGCCTCTTTTAGTACCAACTTCCAACTTAATGTTGACTTAAATTTTATACCCCTGCCGGGATATTTAAAATCTTTGGTTCTTTATTTATTTCTATTATATAGTTTTTGGTATAATTCTGTTTTAATTAAATAATCCAGTATAAATAAAAGATGGTATTTCATTGAAGACATTATTTTCTTTTCAGTAAATTTGCACGGGCTTTTTATTTTATACAGGAAATAATTGATTGTTTGACAATTTGTATTTTTCATCAAAAAGTTGTGGAAATAATCAAATTAAAAGCTGAAACTTACGTATTAATATTTCTATTTGTTATTTTTAACTTTTAGTTTTGGATTCAGAAAAAGAGAGTCTATATAAATACATGTACATGAATCTAGCACAAATACGGTAATACTGTGATCGACTGTGGCTGCCTGTCACAATTAACCACAGGGCAGGACAGTACAAGTGAAACTGTAATTAACTGACATGAACTGTAACAATCCGGGACAGTGCATGACAGTAGTCGAAAATACTGTCATTTACTGTGTGTTACTGTTACAATACTGGACAGTTAATCACAGTACTTGGGTATTACTGTTAATGACTGTACCCGATTGGCACAGTTATTGACAGTACTTAATAGATATTTCACAGTACTACCACAGCAGAGAACAGTGAATGACAGTGAAAAAATCACTGTTCCTGGTATGGACAGTACTTTTTTTCTGTTCATAGTGACCCTGAAATAGGGTCGCTTCTCTCACCTCCCTTCATACGCGACTTCAGTAACTTGATCATAATGAAAAAAGAGAAGGATGCCATCGCAATTGTCGACATCCAACAGATACTTGATACATAAGAAGACTTCGCCACTTTTGGCGGATCTATTCTGGTAAATAATTAATTATGGGGCGGAACGTTTTTTGGGGAATTGGGATTGAAAGTTTTAAGCTTGGGAAGTCGGGATTTCTATAAATATAAAAGATTGAGTTTTGCCTGATTTCAGTAGTTTTGCGGTGCTGCAAAGACAGGGGCTCACAAGATAGTTTGCAGGACTACAATACTGAGAGCAATTCAAACAAAGAACAACACGTTCAGAGGTGTTAGAAAGCAGCCATCTGCTTTTAGGGGGTTGGGCAAGGAAGTAACATCTGATCCTTGATATTTTTTTCACCCAATCTTTGAGCCTGACATTTTTTTCTCAATGGATGCAATCCTGGCATTTTTTTCAGTCCAAGCCAGAAATTTTGCTTCATGTATGTCATCCTGGTTATTCTTTTTTTCGCTTCCTCCTGCCCTGATAGTTTTTTTTTCACCACATTTCTGATCCTTGATTTTTTTTTTTCAAATTCCTTATTTGCCTCCCCCCCCCCATAAAAATTAAATTGTCGTTCCGTTAGTGAACCCGATCATTAATATTTTCCAGTTGTTAGGATTGAACCCTGAGGATATGTCTCCTCAATTTAACTTTTATCATGTAAACCAATTAAAGAGACGGCCACTGATAAAAAATCTTCAGCATAATGCCAGGATTTTTATACAGTGTACATCTGTATTCAAAACTCTGGATATCTGAAAACAAGACATTACTATAATTTAAACTTTCCAAAAGTAAACTTCCAGATTTTTTGCTCACCTTGCTATAGCCTGGGTGAGTTTTTGCCGTCACTTGGCACCCATTCGTTCGTCCGTCCTAAACTTTTTATTTAAAAATCTACTCCTCTATAAAACCACTTGCAATTTGCCAATTATAACCAAACTAGGTCATAATTGGCCTTGGGCGATTCTTTTTCAAAATTGTCCGCACTCAACTCTCCATTCAATATGGCCGCCATCGGGGAACATTGTTTAACATTAGCCTCTTTTTTTGAAAACACATTCAAAGGAGTTCTTCTCTGAACACAAATTGGACCATGTATGATGTATCGTGTGGTGAACCAGTTGTTGACATAATATCGCAGATCCTGCATGGTACCAACCATCTCATCTTGAGGTAACAACATCACCTTTATGGTTCTATATACAAAATCTATTCCCTTATCTACCAGAAGTCCTTCTTCCCTGATGACATACGTATCTACATCTCCTCACCATCATTAGCAGTCAAAGATCTCTGGACTGCTTCAAGTCCCAGATCCAGTCCACTAACATAAGATACTAGATCGACTGGTTATCAGTCTTTACTGAACATGTACATATTTTTGTACTTTACCTGTACATATTTCTGTACTTAACCTGTACATATTTTTGTACTTAAACTGTACACAAGTCCTCGTTGTATGCGCCAGTACGAAAGTCCATAATAGTGACCTGACTTCAATGGGAAGAAGAGTCACCACAGCTGCAAATGTCTTAAAAACCTTGTCGGCCGTCACTATGATTTAACATGTATTATCATTACAACGTTTCTATTTTACAAGCGGGAATGGACATTTTTAAAACAGATCCAGCGTTTATAATCAAACACATCGTCATCGTCTATTTGTGGAATAACTCGGAGTCCGAGTCCAGCTTTTTTGTACGTGAGGCTCCAGTCTCCAACACAAGTGCTCCGGACTCCATCACTAGGGCTCTAAGCTCCAACAATAGGGTTCCAGGTTCAAATTGCAGGGCATTTGAGGCTCCAGGCTCTTAGAGAGCTATGGAGCCCTCTTTATTGCCCCTAACTATGACATCACTGGACTTCATTCGCATCTGACTGAACCCACATCTGGTGCAAATCATGCCCGATACGCGTCTAGAGCTTCTAATGATACCTCAGGTATTTGCGGAGGTATGGTTCTTACTGCTAGTGGCGTTCTTATTCATTTTTGTTTGTATTGGTATCCTCTATATCATTTTTGATTTTAGAATATTATATTCCCCCTTTTTTCTCTTTTGCTGATATATTCATGTCCCCATGTTAGTCAGCTCTGCTCACATCTTCAGTTTGTGCCTGCTTATATTATTAATATATCTCACATATTTTCTAAGAAATGTTGAAAATTGATCCTGTGAGTTTAATATCTTAACATGGTTTATGATGTAGTAGAATCAACAGAAAACATAAAAAAAATTCATACACGTGTTATATATACAATCTTAAAGGGTCAAGGTAAGAATGTATTATTAACACTCTAAGTTTAACATTTATATCAATGTGATGGTTGTGAGCGACCTAGATAAAATGCTTCATATGGCCAATCGTTTAGTTTCAACAGATTAAATCACCAGACCAAGCTTATTTTGCAATGTTTATAGGCAAAATATAATGTTTCATATCAACGTGAAAATATTGTATACTATATTTAGAAAATTTATCCTGATTTTCAATATTCCAGGTACCACACAAGTGTCGTCTGTTAATATGGATGTACCATTGATGTTAGTTCTGTTTCGAAACTTTACAAATTTGAAAATTAGAGATACTCTTCCACCACCGACTGACACTGGTGTGGATGATGACCTTTCAAGAATTCGACACTACAGAAATGTTATTGCACATTCTTCAGATGGAAAAATTGACGATGCCAAATTTTCGACTGCCTGGAGAGAAATGAGTGAGGTAGTGCTATGACATAAGTATTTTATCATTCGAATTGAGATATTTCATTAAGGAGGTAGACGTGGGAAAGCCTTAAAATTTCCATTCGTTTGATTTTTTTAAAAATAATTTCAGTATTTAAACGAGACTTTTTCAAGTAAATTTTAAGCAATTTTCAAGAATTTTTGTCATTTCGTACTTCATTTTATTTGGTCCGTTCATGGCTTGAATTGGATGTAAAAAATTGGCTCCAATTCAAATTGAATCTGATATAAAAATGTTTCAAATGCAAAATTTTGTAGTTTAACCCAATAGCCAGTACTTGGTGCTGGCCCTAAAGCCGATTTTATTTAGAAACTTGCAATATCTAAATTTAAGTAAATTTTGGTAAAAACTAAGGATAACTCCTTATCACATAGCTCTGTCCTTAGCTAATATTGGCTTTTCTATCCTAGTCTTTTCTATGGATTTTATGGATTTCTATATACTGATTTCATTTGCACATAAATTGTCGAAATGGCCATATGGAGAAACTAAATTCACAGCAACTTCGGTATTTTGTTGTTTAAACAAGTGTGAAAGTAAGTATGAAGTGTGGTGATAAATTTTGATAGATTGAACTAAAATACAAGTAGAGGCTAAAAAGTTTACCCAATTTTAATCCGTATTAAACCCTTCTGGTAAAAAAATTGAGTCGTTTAATTTTCACCAAAATCTGATAATACAAAATCAGTATATGTAACAAATAGTAAGATTTTAGAAAAAAATATTAACATGTAGTTCTATTTTGTTCAAAATTTAGAATAAACTGTAGAAAAATCACTAAAACTGCTGAATTCATGCTTTAAACTATCTCCCTTGCAAGAATTCCGAATCTTATATTTTTACATTATTTTTTTATGTCTTCGCATAAAATGAATAGCTTATGCACTGTAACAGGAGGGGGTCAGTGATCGATCAGATTTGACCTCCTGAGCGGTGTAGTGACAGATAGGTCGCCCCTGATTCGTATGCAGGATGCCTGATATCAGCATATGGCTGAACATAAAAAATTCGAACATTTCCAATAATTTATTTACAAATGTACAATACTTCAACATCAACAGAAATCAAGCGAAAAACCGAATAGTAAAGTAACTTTGAATCCAAAAGAAATCATTTTAAACTCTGCCAAAAGAATATTTCGCGTTGTGTTTTATGATTTTAGAAGGATGCCATATCAAATGCCAAAATGTATACATATGCCAAAAGTGCTCGGGTTAAAAGGCTAACTTTGAGGCGAGCAACAGTCTAATTCAGACTGATTTTAGATGTGTGGAGTTAAGCTGGTACAGCTTGAGCCACCTGCTACTGAAGACTGAAAGGAAAAGATAACTATATATATTAATGAAAGGAAGATAACAGGAAACAAACATATGTCATAAGACAAATATATGTCTTATGTAAAATTACTTCAGAAAAGTAAAGAAAGAAATTTAAATTTTCAAAGTAAAGACAAACATTAAATTAAGTTTAATATTAAACATAATAAATATTATATAAACATATTTACTGTCAATTTCAATATATCCTTCTCATTTAAATTATAAATTGAATGTTTTAAAATTAAGAAACACTGAAAGTCCAATTTCGTCAAGGGAAATAATCACATCTATCACAATCCTCCCTCCTTAAAACGCAAATGTCGACGAAGTTGCATTTGAGTTAAAACACAGTTCAAAATACGGATGTGCAAATTAAACACTGTATAAATATACAATTTATGGTGAATGAATGTTCCTGTTATTTTCATGTGAATGTTCATAGAACTGTCCAAAACGGTATCAGCAATCATATGGAATCCATTCCGATAATTTATTATGAGGCGGTTTCGATTTTAATTCTTCAAATCTCCAAACGGTTGATAAAACAAGTCTACTGATGACCTGGTTAAAGTTATACCACTTATGTAGTTCATCTAAACAAGTCTACTGATGATCTGGTTCGAGTTGTACCAGGTATCGTCCACCATATTGTAAAAACATCGGAAAACGAATACCGAAGCAAGAAAAGGAAAGGGGAAATTCTAAAATCATAAATCCAGCATCACGGCAACTCACAGCAACAAGAAATGAGACAGTATGACAAGGACAAAACAAAAAAACAAAAGTGAACAATCTCACGAAAACTTTTGAAACGTTAAGTTTTCGGGTTCTAAGTCCAACGTTGTAATTTGACAAGAAAGAATGTGCTTCTGATACAGTAAGTGCTTACTTATCAACTGGAAGTCTGGCTGTCTATCTATTGGTTTCTGCCATGACTAATTAAAGTCAAAATACAGGACACCCATAACAAGACTAAACATAAATACTTGTTTAGACAAGTTAAAAGTCAAAATCAATGAGCAAAAATCCCATCAATAAAAATAAACCAATTCAATCAAAGAAACTATTCTGAATGTACCAGTATAAAAATAAACACACTATGATAAAAGCATAAACTTAATGTCAAAAATCAACAAATCTAACTGCAAGATAAACCACAATAAATCACAGTGTCATTGAGAAGTAGAGTAGGTGCTACTCAGGCTCAAATGAATGAACAAATAAAGGGATATGGAATAAATATTGAACCAAAATCATGTCAAAAACTATATGGAACCATGAAACAAAAATATAATACAAATGATAAAACAGATAAAAACAATTCATAGAAACTAACCAACTTCAATAAGATCAGGTTTACAAGACTCTGACAACTCATTTACAAAATGAATACAAGAGCAAACTGTAAGTCCTGGATTTAAATTCTGTCCAGAGGACACTTTTTTACTTTCTTTTTCACGTAATTTTTACAAACTTTGTCCTTTACTCCACCTAAAGGCAGACTGGTAACAACTGTATCACAACTTTTAGCTATCTTGTTTGCCCAACTTCCCAACAAAGAAAATATCTTCTTGGTTTAATCTTTCTATAAACCAACCTTTTGAAAGCTTTCACAATCTTGTCAAATCCAGAATTCAAACAACTGATAATACAGTGATCTCCAACTGTAACTTTTGAAGCACTACCTTCAGAAACTGACAATACATACGATTCATATTCAATAGCTAGACAAATAGAGCTCATCAAAACTATTTGGGTGTTTAAAGTAAATAAATCTAGACATGTCCTTGTCCAACTTGTTTAAAAATATGTCAACAAAGTAGGCCTGAATATCATGAAAATGATCTGGATGTGCACGGTGGCACAAAGGCTTGAAACGATGTCCAAAATCACTAATTGGCTCACCAGACATAACATTACAGCTTGTTAACTGAAACTTGTGGAATTCCAACCTCTCCTTTGGATTAACCTTTGCAAAAGCAACTTCTTCAAATAATCGTAACTCTCAAGTTGAGAAGATGTTAGAAAACGTAGAATAGTTTGTGCTTCTCCACGTACACTGATAACTAACTGACAAGCCATGTCAGATACAGACCAATTGTACCATTGACTAACTGCCTCAAACTGAACAAATTAGTCTTCAACAGCGACACCAACACCATCAAAAGTGCAAGGTTTCTGTTCAAACCTAATCATTTTCATAAATAATTACAACAAGAACACAAAATAAAAATGATAAAACAAAAATTCAAACCAATACTGAGGGAACAGGTATCCTGGTCACGTCACCATTTTGTAACAGGAAGGGGTCAGTGATCGACCATATTTGACCGCTCAAACCGTTGCTAGGTACCGTCTTGAACTTGCTGTGAGATAGGAGTGTTTGCTCTTTTTGAAGGCATGGTGACCTCATGATGAAGAACAACAACGATAGCGATGTTCTATTTGCCTAATTTTACCATGTATTTATAGGGATTTTGTCAAAAAAACATTTATTCCATATCCCTTTATTTGTTCATTCAGACATTTTTAAACTGTTTAAGCTATACAACAGCCTGATGATTACTTCAGGAAATTTGAGTGTCAAATAATTTGTAATTAGAATGAAAACTCTTGCCTATTGTTGTGCAAATCGCTGCTAATAGAACAACATTACCAAAAAATTTTGAAAATATTTGTAAAAAATTTAGATATATAAGAGGCCAATTTTTGCAGGGAAACGGTTCTCTCTAGAGATTTCCTTCATTTTTCATTAGCTGTTTATATGCCTCCAAATATATGAAATGAAATTGAAAAAAAATGATTTGTCTTTTTATGCATTTTGAACTTACCTTTGACCAAGAAAATAGTTTCAAAAATTAAAACTGTTCAAAAATCAGAGTCTACTTAGATTGTAATATAATTTATTGTTTAGCCACAAGTACCATCTACCTTGCAATGTATCATAAAATATTTTTTAAAGAACAAAAGCTCCATTTCAGTGTACGGACAAGCATCAACCTCGTCCTCCACATTAAAATAAAAAGAAGAATTCAGAGGCCACAAACAAAAATATTAACAGCAAAATACAAACGAAAGGCAAAAAAGCCCCCAAAACAAACTCAGTCAACAACAGAAATTTGGAACAGCATCTTTTGCCCCCTGGTCGAAATTTGTACTTCCCTAGATTCCACTAGATTCCAAAATGACTACGATTTTTTTAAATAATTTTCAAATATTTGTGAAATAATTGGGTGATTTGTGTCAAGATTTTAATTGACATTAAGTGGAAAAGTAAATGAAAAGATATCATTTGCTTCTGTTTTGTAAGAGCGAGAAAAACAGTAATAAAACGAATAATTCGAGCCCTCTACTTATCCGTTTCTCTTCTTTTACGATGGTCAGGACGTTATTGGACGCGACAGCTCCTGACAGGATAGGTCGACCAATGAAATGATGCCAACGATTAGAGATTGCACAAAGCAATTTCTTGTAAAGTACAAATCAATTGTGTAAACAATCAATAAACACAGAGGAATACACGTGATCACTGGATAAAGATATACTGAGTGCATAAACATAAAAATGTTTATACTTGGCTGGGTACTTATTTCTGATACATGTTCATGAATGCATGCTAAGAACATAGAGTGGTTAAGACAAAGTTCAAAAATTTAAAATTGATTTTTTATCATTTACTTAATTATGTGTCGATTAGGAACATTAGTACGAAATAAAGCTTGTTTACAAATTGAAAGCAAGCTTGTTCTAGCTGTTAAAGTTTAATTGTTCATTTAAATTGCCAAATTCTATAGTTTAATGCTTTTTGAAAGGTGCAGTTGATTTTCTGAAATTAAGATGCAATAGATGTAAGTTTTTGTAGAAAGTGTTTTCGTGCTAATTTTAATTCAAAAGGATAAATTCTATTACTTATACAAAGATTTTAGTCACTATACAAATGTTCGGTAGAATAAATATTGAAATATCTGAAAGCCTTCAAATCCAATTTTGTCAAAATACTGTATATCAGTTTTAGGACTTTACAGTTTGCTATGATTTTAGTTTTCAAAATTTTTGTTCGTACTAAATAATTAAAGATTTTGAAGAATTCTATTGTAAGAATGTTAATTGTTGACTTATTATTGATTACTGAGCTTCTGGAAATTAGTAAATAAAGGAGTTATTTAATCTTGTCATTGTCACAAAAATCAGAAAACGTATACTACACAATCCTCTTAAATTTGTTTACGACAGCAACCATATATGAAAAACCTCCCTGTCCATGGACTGACGGTTTGGTTGTCATTTAATTTTGTAAATGCATTCGGAATGTATAAAAAGTTTTTTTTCCACACCAGTGATTAAATATGCACCCACCAAGTATGGTACAGAGTGAACAGACTATTTTTCCGCAACAATTCATTGTCGTTACATATCCGATTGACGCATTTTTGCAGTACATTCATTCAGCCGTTGATGAAGCAATCATGTTGATTGGAAAATAACGACCGGATTATTCGGATTAGCAATAGCAAAAAATTAAGCACAAAATTTATACCATTGGCTTCTCAGAAGGAAAAGCTTCATCCCATTCCAACATGTATGTATATATTGTTAGCAGTAGTCAGATTTGTCTGAAGGTTTTTAACCAAAAGTTGCAAGCAGGGCTTAGGAAAATACGCTTTTAGATTGATACACTTCACCAATACAAATTTGACAAGCCTGTCCTCCATAAGAGAGGTTCTATATAATCGCCAAAAAAAAAGAGACATAAGAACTGATTATTGACTTGTATGAATTATAAAATAAAGAGTTTAATATACGGCTACTGGTATTACCGTAATCGGCAGATCCATATTCTGGCTTTGTTCAATTCAGTGAGTATGAAAAGAGCTATCCCTAGTTGGTTGACTGCCTACTATTGGACCACCAAACTCTTGTTGCGTCAGATAATGTTCGCGGGAATATTAAGGCTGCATCAGCATAGTTTTGCAAGGGGTAAGTCACTTTTTAAAATATTGCTTTTGTAACGCAGGGCGTTACAGATGTCCCCCAAACGAACACTGTTAATGTGTTCCACAGTTTCCATGGCAACAGCAGCATTTATCAGTTTTCAAATACTAAACATCAATTTCTACACGTCAGATAACTATCGTGTAAAATTTCATCCAATTGAAGCATTTTTTTCCATTTCCATGGCAATGACAGTCATCTTAAAAATTTTGAGGCTTAAAATCATTTGTACACATGTCAGACAACCTTCCTGTAAAATTGTATCAAAATTTGAGTATTTTGAATTTTCCCGCCTTTTTTCAGTTTCCATGGCAACGGTCGCAATTTTGAAAATTTAATGACCAAAAATCAATTCTATGCATACTAGGCAACCTTCCTGTAAAATTTCATCCAATTCTGAGCATTTTGACTTTTACCGCCTTTTTTCTGTTTCCATGGCAACGGTCGCCATTTTGAAAATTTTAAGACAAAAAATCAATTCTATGCATGCTAGGCAACCTTCCTGTAAAATTTCATCTAATTCTAAGCACTTTGAATTTTCCCGCCTTTTTTCCGTTTATATGGCAACCGCTGCCATTTTGAAAATTTTGAAAGGTTTCATATATTCATGTAGGCCAACATTCCTGTGAAGTTTCATGAAGTTTGACCCAATAGTTTCTGAGAAACGTGTCGGACAAGAATTGAGCGGAAGAAAGGAGAAGAAAAAACAAAAAATAACGAGTGATGATATGTTTGTATGCAAACACAAGTCACCCAAACCAGATTCCATACTCAATTGCTCTTTGAAAAAATGTTGTGTTATATATTTACCACCAATGACTGTAATAATTTGTTCTGAAATATTTTTTTATTCCTCATGTAAGAATTAGTTTCTTGAGCTCATTAAGTTTTCGTCTATCAGTGCTATTACTGCTTTGATTCACAGGTGAAAATTAATCTGGATTGCATCAGAAAGTTGCGCAATAATGTTTTCATTATTGATTCATCGTGGAACCAACATTCCAAGTTTAATATGTGTATTTGTTGATTCTTTAACATGAAATAAAGTATGGGGTGTGACCTTGACCTTTGACGTTAACCTCATTTTGAAGGTCCCGTCTTCCTGAACATTTTGTATGTTGAATGTCTCTTTGTATCTTCAATGATATTTGAGTTGTAAGCAAAAAACCGAAATTTGGACAAAAAAGAATCGGTTTTTGGTCCATAGGCCGAAAACGGTTGGTCCAATAATTTTGGACCCAATGTAACAAATGTAGATCTCAACAAGACACACATTTTCCATGTTACCTTTAATCAGCTATCTATTATGGTTTCTGAGATAATCCAATAAAAAGGTCGGAGGTCAAAGTTCAAAGTGACCAATGACCTTTGACCTTGGCATTTTTAAATGTAACAGATACCACCTAAGTTGAATGGGAAAGGTTCAAGATTTCTATCTCTTACCGTTTCCGAGAAAAAAACATGTTTTAAGATATGACGAGATTTCTAAGGAGCATAACTCATGAACGGTTCATCATAGAGTTTCGGTCCAAATGTAACAAAAGTCGGGACCTAATAAACATTTTTGTCATTATATATTATCAGCTATCTGTAACACTTTTCGAGATAATCCAATCACAAGGTTTGAGGTCAAAGTTCAAAGTGACCAATGACGGTGGTCATTTTTGAAATTCAAAGACCTTCTTGCACATCTTGGGGTAGTTGTCCACAACGGTGCCAAGTTTCATTAAGTTTGGACTACCAGTCTGTGATATATTGTTTGGACAAAGGTCATAGAATTCAGTGGAGAATAATAATAATGAAAAATAACAAGTTATAATCTGTTTGCAAGCAAACACAGAAGTCGCCCAACCAGAATTAATTCTTAAATGTTCTCTGAAAGAACAATGCGTCCTAGATTTAAGAATTTAAAACTCGTCATGATTCTGTTCTGTCTATCAATGATATCAGTATTTTTATTAACCTGTACACACTTTGTGGTTGCATCAGAAAAATAATTTCCATTTATATACTATGAAGTAAGGCACGTCCTCTATTGTGTGAAATTATATCAAAATTTTAAATTACATTGAAATACATATCAGTTCCATTGAATTGTGACCACCCAATTCTGAGAAAACTATTACGAACATATTCCATTTAGTTTTGAGAAATTCCACTTCTAGTCTCAAATCTGAACTTTTTTAACAATTTGCAGGAGCTATACTTTTAGCAATTCTTGAAAGTGGACTATCGACACAATTTTAGACGAATTTAATGCATTTTAAGCAGACACTCTTCATGCAATCCGTTGCATCATCTTGCGTCCGAATTTTCCATACTTAGACAGTCATTGCAGTTTTGCATTATTCCAAACGCTAACATTTTAGCCAAATGTCAGAAAAACTCATGTTTGAGACAGAGAATGGATTTTCTCAAAATTAAATTGAATATGTTTTACTTTACCAACTAAAATTTCTGAATTTCAAACGTTGA
>MJUU01015204.1:0-14652 GCA_002080025.1 Modiolus philippinarum | reverse complement strand
CGCAAACGTGATAGAAGACACCGAAAAAGAAACGCGGGAAATCCCAAAAGTTATGTCCCTTTGATGAACGCGGACGCGACAGAAGACACCCACAGAAATACAATGACAACGACAACTTACGAAAAAATCCGAACGACCATGCTCGAGTCGTTCCGACTAGTGAACATACCCGACTTCAGGTCTATACCTGGGGCTACGCCCACTTCCGGTCGCGCATGTCCACTGTAGTAAGGTCATACGAGGCCCCTGCGGGGGCCTTGCCCTCTTCCAACACGTTATTTCCTATCAAAATGGCTACTTACAGTAGATACACACCCACTTCCGGTCGCGCATGCGTTATGTAATAAGGTCAACCGTGACCCCTGTGGGGTCTTGCCCTCTTTCAACACGTCATTAACTATCAACATGGCTACTTACAGTAGATACACACCCACTTCCGGTTTACATCTGGGGCTACGCCCACTTCCGGTCGCCCATGCGTTATGTAATAAGGTCAACCGTGACCCTTGCAGGGTCACGTGTTGTTCCAACACGTCATTTCCTAACAATATGCCCGACTAGGGCCTCAAATAGGGCTACTTCCGGTTGCACATGCGCAGTCAAAACACTTCTTGTTCTTGTCACGTGACTTCCGCTTCCGGTCACGTGACTTCCGTAACGTCACTTCCGCTCTACGTCACTTCCGGTGACGTCACTTCCGGCTCCACCACGCTCCACCACCACAAATGTGAGGTGAAAACCTCCTATATACTACTGCAGTGTCATCAAGAACATATTGAATGCATGTCATGTTATGAAAAAAGACTCTGTGTATTTACATCGACAACCAATAACTCTAACGTCTTTCACACCAGTACATCATACATCAATGTAATAAAAGAAAGTAGTAAGGTGAGATTTTTTTTAACTTATGTAGAAATGTCGGATTTTTCTGATATTGTAAGCAAAACCAAAAATCTATCAGAACATATGATTAGAATGTACCGATACAATACCAGCACAGATAAAAATTTGAACACGAAAACTTGCGTCAGTATAATTTGAAATTTTCATAAGATTGTAATAATGGCAAATTATATCTGACAGTGTTTACTTTTGCAACATTACTTCCAGTTTCTAAATACGATTGCAATATCTATGCATTCGGTTCTGCTTGATTTAGTATTTCTCTTTCTTGTTTTTGATGTTTAAAAGTTTATGTTTAGTGTTTTCGAATTCCCTCTTAATTTGTTGCTTTGGTATTCTATCACCTGCTTACTTTTAACACTCTCAGTTCATACACAATCTGGAAAACGAAACATGATTCATTTTTGCCTGCTTTAAACTGTCATTGCAGAACCTTAATTCACAGTAATTTCGGTGCTTTGTTATCAAAACTTATTTTGGTATAAAAGAAAGTTGCCAGTGCTGCAAGGAATGCCATACCACTCTTTTCTAAACTCTGATTTATTTTGGTGTCTTTATCTTTTTTGTCCCCCCAAGATTACTAATAGTTTGTTGTAGTGAAATGATAAAGTCAAGAGATGTTCATAGTTAAATGGTCTACCAAACCGTAATTATGTCAAATCTTTGTTTGTTGTTTTCAGAAATCAGTTTTTATGCGCAGATAGTGAAATGTTTTTGTTTGTTTTTTTTTTACATTTCTGAAAGCTCAATAAGCCACATGGAATAAGAACAGCAGAGATGGTTTATCAATTAAGAAAACTTATATTGTCTGCGAGCACAGAACCACATTAGTAATGCCTGATAATAAATACAGAGGGCATCATGCCATTCATAACAACGAAAAACAACAGAAAACACATACAATGACTGAAAACTTCAAGCACAGGTCACAATGCACCAGGGAACTCAAGAACAAAAACACAGTGACTTAAAAATAGAGAATAACCATAAAATCGTTGTTCCTTTCCTCGGCTTTAAAGCGTATTTGATGAGAGAGTCTACTCAATATTCTTTTAATGTTTATAACAAAATGAAAAACAAAAGTTAAACGGGAACAACGATAGGAAGTCGTGATAGCCGGACTTGGTAAACCACTAACAAAGGCAAAAGGTCCTTATTTGTTTGGAACCAAATCCTTCTGTGTTCATCAAGTTTCCATGTAGTATAAAAAGCCAATGCAGCCAGACTACTAACTAAAACACCACTAACGTTAAGAAGGGAGAAATAACAAAATACCCAGATTATTGTGAATTTAGGTTCTGCATATGTGCATTTGACAACTTAAGTCTCATCAGTGCAGATCAAATCAAAACATTTGGAAATCCATGAACCGAAATATGTGTAAAAGCTGATAGAGAACAAATGAGACAAAATATAATTGGATAGAATGGATCAAGGAGTACTTTCCGCTAAACTACCGGCTAGCTCCAGGAGCTTAACACAAATCCAATGTTAAACATTTATTTTAATATGGGAACATGGAAACTATGACGACCCTGCAGCCATATGAAAATCTCCAGTAACATAACAAGTGACGTCACAACATTAAACAGACGACGTCATAGTATGTTTTGTGCACAAAAACACCAGTAAATCTTACCATATTGCTGCGGTCAAGCAAGTGGCAAAACTTTCAATTTACTGAAATTAGAATTTAAACTCCCACGCTCTCAAACAAAGACAACATTGTATACATTTGTCAGGTTTTCACGTCTGATATGTTTATAATGTAGACATTTGACATCGTAGAATCTAACACATTGTGTAAGCTTGGGGTGTAAATCTTGACTTCATTACATTAAAAGTTTTGCCATTTCCTTGACCGCGGCAATAGTTACTTTGTTACCTCTTTCCATTGATTGTTCGTTCTTTTGACTGACGGTTCGGTTCTCACTTACTTTATTTTATTTTTTTTATTTTTTTTTTTAACAAAATAATATATTTATTGCACTATTGCTGTAAACAATCCATCTAAGGCTACAGCATTCACCTCAGATGCCCTTAGTGTTAATTTAATAGGAATAGGGATTCCTATTAATAAATGTTAGTACATTGTACATAACATAAGACATATTCATATTAAATTAAAATGTACTAATTACTTGAAAACAAAAATTAGTCATCAAAATTGCGGTTATTTAAAAAAGAACTGACTCTTTTTTTTTCTCACTTACTTTATTGTAAATTTAGTTTTTGCATGAAATGGCTGCCCTTACCTTGTACACTATAGCTCCACAAAAAGCATTAAAATGTCATATAGGAATAGCAAAAATTCATGTTCGCCGGTGGTTTGTAGTCGATTAACATATGGGTGTCCATTAGTTTCCTTTATTTTACCCATCACTTCGCTGCGCTACGCTCTGGGTAAATATAAACGAAAATAATGGCCACCCACATGTAAAAATCCAACAAACCATGGCCACCGGCGCCCATGAATTATTTCTTGAACATTATCTGATAGATCTTTTAGGAATCATTCTGTTAAATAACTAAATACCGAAGTTACTGTGATTTCATTTTCTGCATATGCGCATTTTGACAGCTTATGTCTCTACAGTGCAGATCAAATCAAAACATATGGAAATCCATAAGACGAGATATGTGTAAAAGCTGATAGAGAACAAATTACTTATATAATCTAAACAAGAATGCCAAAATAAGCTAAGGACAGAGCTATGCATTCGGGGGATACTGCTTAGTTACAACAATTTTCTGAAATTCAGAGATTACAATTTTTTTAAATAAAATCAATTTTCGGCCAGCATCGAAGTACTGGCAACTGGGTCGGTGAATACCCTCGGAGACTAACAGTCCACCAGCAGAGGGATGGATCTAGGGTAAATGGGTTTACGCTATCCGAACAAACGAATATTACTGCATGATAGTTTATTGGTTTTTATTGAAAAATTAAAATATAAATGATATGTTGTACACTATCTAAAGACATCTTGATAATCACTTCCGTAAAGGCACAATGAGATATTTACGTGATAACTTCAGTTTAAATATACAAACACACACACATACATGTACACACAAACAAACATTTGCATTTCAGAATTTCTGCATCGTTGTTAGTTTTATCACAAATTAAATTATACTTCTCCATCACCAAAAACATAGTTATCTTTACTACGTGAACCAGGCGAGGCTTTTACATCTATTGTTTTTGAATTATTAGCAGTATTAGTTTGTGGATTTATATTAGTTTTTGTTCCCTCAGCAGCTGCCATAGCACTTGTGTAACTTGGTGACCGCCTAAGTGATGGATCTTTCCGCCGTTCATTCGTTGTACCATTGACGGCTTCGGCTGGTTTGTATTTACAAGAATTATTTTCATCTATGAATTTCTTGTCACGATCCGTATGATTTTCGGATTGGTTTTTTATTGCAAAAGGTCGTTTCGCCTTTATAGCTCTGCAATTAAATGAACCTATGTGTTAGCATAAAGCCATCAAAAGTTCTTAGTTCTATATTTGATTTCTTTATTTAAATTTTGGCTTATGTTCTATCAGTAAAGCTTTTAAGGTAATAGTTTTCATTCCAATTACATATTTTCTGAAATTCATGCTCCCTTTCCAGTTTTATGTATGCAATTCCATTATTTGCTTATTTTATGCATTTGACCACTTTTCTCTATTCTATAGTACCCAACCAATGACCATTTAAGACATGAAAATGAAGAATAACAATAAAAGCGTTTTTCCTTTGATTGTTTTACCATGTATTTGTAGAGACCTTGTCGCATGTACATTAACTCCATATCCTTTCCATCAGAAGAGTGAATCAGAAGAGTGAATCAAACAAAATGTAATTATCAGCACTTTTTTTTAAATTAACAATTATTCAAATTCCTTATATACAAAACAGAGTACCTACGACACTTATATTTGATTATATTAAGTACGAGATGCTGTTATTTACGGATTTAGCTGTCAGTGAACTTAGATAAACCAGTGTTATGAAAACACGTACTAAATTAATTTGCAGGGGAGCATTTTTCAATTACGTTTTGTCATGCACAATTAACCGTGCAACTCATTACACAGACAAATTCTCGATAAAACAATGCGTTTGTGTTTTACAAAAAATAATTCGTGCTGCTTGCACTGAAAAGAAGTAAGAATTTTTATCATAAAACTCACCCTAATTCTCTGTTTAGTTTCCTGATCTTTAACAACGCAAGATCTAATTCATGCTTTGCTTTCCAAAGTTGTGTTTCACAAAGAGGATCTTTGCATCTATGCTTTTTATGCAAATCAATGGCCTCCATTATTGTCTGTTCAAATGTTAAAGATTTGCCCATACTCTGCAAAAATGAAGATTATTGTCATTATTCTAGGTATGCAAACTGGTGACTACGCAAAATTCAATTGATAACACTGCAGTTTCGATCAAAACGCTTCTTTCTTGCTTCAATCATATCATCTTCTTGAATGTGACTTCCTCTCTCAAACATCAAGGATTACGTTTTGTGATTTTTCGAAAAAAATTCATGGCATATTTAAAATGCATATTTCATTGATGAAAGTCTTCAAGGTAAACAGGATTTTATAATTTTCAGAGATATAAGAGAGCCTCTGTTCGATACAGTAACCTCCTTGATAGATCCCGGTTGCTCACAAAGAGGCTACTTAACCAAGGGTAGGTTACCCAAAACTTGAAGTCATCCCTCCAGAAGTTTTACGGTCGACATCACCATCTTGTGGACCGCTGTGTGATATCTGTTTCCCAGATGACAACATATATTTCCCTTTATGCTTAATTGTTGTTTCCTGTACCGGATTTGACATGTTCAACACGAGGGTGTCTTATATGAAGCAGGAGATGCTTACTCTACCGGTGCACCTCATCTCACCCATGGTTTTTTTTTATTGGGTCCGTGTTGTTCATTTGTGTGTGAGTGTCTTCGTTTTTCTTTCCTGTGCTCGTATTGTGTCTCTGTTTCTTTGTTGTTTCCGTTGTTGCCATTGTCCTTGGATTATTTGTTGTGGATTGACGGTTTGGTTGTCATTTACTATATTATTCCAGAATGATCCCTATAAACTTGTATAAATCTGATCAGTAACAAATGGATGAATTTGAGTTGTGCACCGTCTTTTGCGTCCCGTCTTCTGATGTCCTTGCTTTTGCCTTGTCTCTGGACTTTGATTTATGTAATCTTTTTCTTTGTTCCTTCGGTATTCTACTGTCGTTTTTTAGATAGGGTGATTTCCAAATATTTTCTTGAATATTTTCAGAACAAAAATCTCTTTCATTCATGTAGTTAAATAGTACCAATATATGAAAAACTGATGGCCCTTTTTTCATCAGCGCGAAATAATGAATGTAAATAAAGATTTACAACGTATGATGGCGAATACAATGTAAAAAGACAGAAGAATCTAATAAAGATATATTAAGGAGGCTCACTCCTGATGTTGGTTATTAGTATATCAAGGATTTCTTGAAACCTATTTTAATTTACTAAGCATTGTACACTAAATGAAATGGTAAAAAGAAATATAAAGGTCCGTGTGCCTTTTACCGAGATACAAGCCATTAAAAAATTTGGCGGGAAATGGATATCTCTGAGTTTTCCCTTAATTAAACATTAGGATTATTTTTTGTCTAAAAGCTAAGAAGTTATATCAAGAATTTTATGAAAACTTGTCAGGTGTTTAAATTTGACCCATATAACATATTCATGAAATAAAAAGTGTGGGTCCGTGTGCAAAATTCTTTATGCCATTGAACTGGACAAAACCAGAGGAGTTCCGAAATCTGACACAAATTAAAAAATGTAACGAGCGAGCATCCTTAATAAGGAAGTTTTCGAGAGATGTTCTATACGTTATATTTATATTAAACATCTGATTAATGTAATGCTTACAAGGCTAACTAAAGCACAACATCCACATTTGTCATATTGTTTTAAACATTTTCTACCAAATCGGAAATACAAATGTTCCATAAGGAGAAGTATAGCCCCTAAAGCAATTCCAACTGCCAATAGAATAAACGCACTGGAAAAATTGAGGATATCAAGCTGATCACTTCTTTGTTTTTGGTTTGTTTTAGAATGACATGCACCTGCTAACCAAAATTTCCGCAATCGTCCAAGTTCTCCTGCAAATAAGCAAAACATATTGAATTTTGTGTCTTATATTTCCACATTTGCTTGCTGAAAAATTAATTAACCATTAAGAGACAACCATTTAAAAAATGCAACACCATGATATTAAATATAACTCAACTTTGTCGGGCACCGGATAGTAGTGTTTCCAATAGTACTTTGCTTGATATGTTATGCTTGCTGACAACCCCACATCCATGACAAAAATGATGTAAAACAGGGGATGGATGTAGCGTTGTTCAAAATTTTGCAAGTAAAATTCCACTTAAACCGGTGCTAGTACTTACTATGAGGTAAGAGTGTTTGTTGAAGGTCTCATGACGACTTTAAGATGAAGAACAACAATGAAAGCGTTGTTCCATTTGCTTAATCTTACCATGTATTTATAGGGAGTTTACTCCACATCCCTTTATTTGTTTATCAATAGTGGGCTTTTCTTTAGTTAATTAATAAAAAACAAACAAAATACCGAAGTTGCATAAAAACAGTAATTTTCGTTATGCTGTACATGTGTTTCAAGGAGTAACCTCTCATTAGCAGCTTTAAAATCAACAAATATGGAAAGCCTTAATCCAAAAGTAGTCCAAAAACAAGTACTAATTTCCAAAAATATCGAAATAGGAAGCCAAATCAAGTACCAAGGACATCAACCGAGTGCCATACACGGAATGAAGCCTCAGTATTTTAAAGTGGTTAGAATTTTGAAAAAAGCAGTAAATTTCAATAACACGCAAGGTAAAACTTTCATGTCAGACAAGTCCGACTATTGAGCTTGTGAATACCTTAGGGGACATCTGGCCCACCAGCAGTGGCATCGGCTAAATCGCTCAAAATACAAAACAAAATACCGAAGTTGCATAAAAACAGTAAACTTCGTTATGCTGTAACATGTTTCAAGAAGTAACCTCTCGTCAGCAGCATAAAATTCAAATAATATGGAAAGCCGTAAACAGATATATCATGCTTAGGAGGGTAATTGTTCAAAATACAAGTCGAGAGATTTATATTTCCAATGTCCAACGGTCTTGGGAAATTGCATCTGGTATTTTTGGCAAATATCTCTCACAAACATGACTGTACCGAATGACTCTATGTGAAATGAATTTTTTTTCATACCAATAACCCACTGCTTCACAATTTGTTTTCAAATGCAATGTTTTTGTCAAAAATACCCTGGTAGACGACCGAGCGAAGTGGTGCATTCTCTTAAAAGGTAAAATTTTTAAAAAATCGCTTGTATAAGGGCATCGGTTCACACTTATTTTGAGTAGTTCTGAAATACCAATAATAGATGCTTGTGAAATTTGTCATTATAGCGTCTGTAAGTCTCGTCATGTGACTTACGAGAATCCACGATAAATGGGCAATTCGAAAACGTCTCCTGCCAAAACATGACGTCTGAGTATTATGACGTTCATATTTTTGTTTGAAACGTCAGATATCTTTGTTTAAAATCATTTTAAACAAAGATATCTGACGTTTAGCTAGCGCTCGTCACTTTCGCCATTGACGAATCTTTTTTTGGAAGTGGCGAATTTTTTAAGCCAGCAATTCGTCACTTGAAATTTCAAAAATCGCCAAATATTAAAGTATTCTGTCCATACTATTTGTCACTGTAAACTTATTGTCCAAACTGACACTTTAATTACACCTGTAATGCTAATTAAAGGACTAGTTCAGTTGTGAACAAACACCGTCGGTGATTTGTTTACCTGTGTTCCTGGCCTGTTATCATTAATTACCGGTCAATCAAATGTAACCTGCTCACCTGTATGGCAATTAACTATCAGTTGTTTAAGGTTATTAATGTTTTGAACATTTAAATCTTTCTTTCAGCAGAATTTTCATAATTAACAGGTCAAACTTCCACTTTGAATTTTTGTTAAAAGATCGCGTTTTTTGAAAGTCAGGTTATTTCATTTTAATGATGTCTTTAAAATGCATTTATTTTTTTTAGAATTGAACCTATGCTGATATTTGCTCTGGTAATTATAACAGAAAATTCATATTTTACCACTATTAAAGCTTAAAAAGTGTTTATAAACAACATTTGTTTGATATTTTGCAAAATAATTTCTTTTATAATACAAATTTATAGAAAGTTTTATGTATAATAAGTTACAGAAAGTTTAACTAGTGAAGTATATTTTAACTAACAATACCTCTTTCAATCTGTGAAGAGGTATGATGCCACTACTAATATATGAATAAATTAAATTCAAGTACATAGCTAAAATTCTTTAAATATAATAGGAACCAGAAAGAGCATTATAAATCTGGAACAATGATGTGCATATTTAAATACAACCAAATACAGAAAAATTATAAATCATAAAATTAGTATCTCATACTACACATTGCACCGAGAAATTTATACGCAAATGTGACAAATGGTCTCAAAATTCTAGCTAAATCCCTGAAAATGTAACTTCCGGGTACGATTTTTGGTCCCGTAAGTTCCAAAATTGTACGAGACTTAGAGGCCCTATTGTCTAAAAAGTATCAAAGTGACGTATGAAATTGTTATCTTTATTGTAAAGTATCGCATAAATTCTCAGGATGACTATGGTCTGTTCGATTCGATTTTCTCAGATCATTTAACCATTAGCCAAAAATTGCTTTTCCAAATTCAATAAATTAATAACATTTACATTTGATCTACCCTTTTCGCCATGTTATTTATTAAAACTCTTTGAAGCAAAAGTGTAATAACAAAATTATTGAACAGAATAGGAAAAATTAATTACCATCTTCTTGCAGATCAAGTATTATATTATCCACCTCTGTGATAAGATCAGGGTCAGTTACTTTTGGAAACCCTACACCATATCCTGTCATAGCATACCACTGTCCCACTGTTCTGAGGCTACAATCAGGGTCTATCCCGACCTGGTATTCCAAGGGTGTTGCATCATAGATAAAGGCGTTAATTTCTCTGAAAACAGTCAACATCATGTACCTATTATGCAAGGTATCTGCAGTTGATCAAAATACCTACCGGTAGGAGAATTTAAACAATAAAAACTAAGACAGTGGTTAATATGATATGTTAGACAATTCATAGAATGAAAATGTTCAAATACAAAATCGAAGACTGAAATACACGCCCCTTTTTCTGAAAAGAGTGGGGATAGGAATCTGACATCAAGACCCGGGCTTTAACCGTATGCTCTATATCAGTTCAGTTATGGTGTACTTATGCATGAAAGAATTTCTCATATGGATGCACTATCATACTTAAAAATTTTGGCATTTTTTATTTTTATTATGTCAAATTATAATTCTGATCACCAGTTAATTTTCATGACTTGGTTATGTCTCGATGAGTGCCCATGGTTGTTAAAGAGTTGTGATTATTAATCTTTTTGTCGGCCAACGAATGACAGCGGTTGTAAGAACACTTTTCCAGTCAATTTTAATTTTGTTGACGATCCCGCATCTATGGATTCGACTCAAACCGGTGCTAGGTGCCAACTTGTACTTACTATGAGGTATGAGCAAAGCTAATTGTTTTAGGTCTAATGGTAACTTCAAGATGTAGACAAGAATAAAAACAACACAAAAAGCGTTGTTTACCATGTATTTGAAGAGACTTGTTTCATGTGCATTTACTCCACATCCCTTCATTGCATATTAAGGGTGTCTTAAGAAACGTCATACTAAAATTTGATAATAATCCATCCACTAGAACTAAAGTTATTTTGGCCACTGACGCCGACGAAGCAGACGTATAATGAACAGTAAATATCATTATGCTGTACACCCTGTTTAAAGGAGTAATCTCTCATCTGCAGCATTAGAATCAAGCACTATAATCCAATAAGTAATCTTAAAGAACTAGAGGCTCACATGAGCCTGTATCGCTCACCTGGTGACTGGTTTTATTCATTGTCACGAAGAGACCACCCATTCATACTATAAATCAGTTCACCAGATGTTACATTTTCAATCTTGGATGAGTTACAAACATAAAAATTACAAACTTTGAAAGGGAACACCCAAAGACAATCGTAACCAAACTTGGGTCAAATTGGCTCAGTAGGTTCAAAGGAGAAGACATGTGAATGCATTTCCCATAGGGTTCCTATATTAAACTATGTTCCACACTCGCGGCCATCTTGGATGAGGTACGAATGTCAAAATCACAAACTTTGAAGAGGACAAGCCCAGGACTATTGTGACCAAGTTTGGTTGAATTTGGCTTGGTAGTTTCAGAGGAGAAAATCTTTGGATGCATTTCCCATAGGATCCCTATGTTAAACTATGTTTTCTGCTGGCAGCCATCTTCAATGAGGTATGAACATAAAAATCACAAACTTTCAAGGTGACCACCTAAAGACTATTGTGATCAAGTTTGGTTCCAATTGGCTCAGTAGTTTCAGAGAAGAAGATATTTGAATACATTTCCAATAGGGTCCTATGTTAAACTATGTCCAGTGCTGACGACCATCTTGGATGAGGTACGAACATAAAAATCACAAACTTTAAAGGGGACCAGCCAAGGACAATTGTATCAAAGTTTGGTTCCTATTGGCTGATAGTGGTTTCAGGAGAAAAGACCTTTGAATGTATTTCCCATAGGGTCCCTATGTTAAACTATGTTCCCCGCTGGCGGCCATCTTGGATGGGGTACAACCACAAAAATCACAAACTTTAAAGGGGACCACCTGAGGACTATTGTGACAAAATTTGGTCCACATTGGCTCAGTGGTTTCAGAGGAGAAGATCTTTGAATGCATTTCCTATGGGGTCCTATGTTAAACTATGTCCCCTAGTGGCGGCCATCTTGGATGAGATGCTAATCTGCTGGACATATGTAGAAATTGTAGTCCTGGAAAAGTTCAACACTTTTGTAATTCACATTTAACCTCCATCTCAAACAGTTTTTGAAATAAAAGTAAAAATGTTAAAAAATCGTGAAAAGGCCATAGCTCCTATGTGGGTCGTCAGATTTTCTTCAAACTTGCAGGAAATTTAGATTTTACTATGCTGACCATTTTTGTATTTTAAACTTTACTTCTATCTTCTGCCATTTTCAATATATAAGACTAAAAGTAACAAAAAAACCGAAAATTTTGTGGAAAAGGGGCAATAACTCCAATATGGGTTATCGGATATTCTTCAAAAAAATTGTCAGAATTTTGATATCTGTAACGGTTTTCGAGTAATTTGCAAACAACGGCAATTTACCCCTATGTTCTATTTTTAGTAACAGCGGCCATGTTGTTTGGTCTACGGACATAAAAACCACAAATGTGAAAGAGCATACCCTGGTGATGATTCAAGCCAAGTTTGGTTGATATTGGCCCAGCAGTTTCAGAGGAGAAGATCTTTGAATAAAAGTTAACGGACGGACGGACGACGGACGCCGAGTGATGGCAAAAGCTCACATGGCCTTTGGCCAGGTGAGCTAAAGCTAAAAAAACATAAGCACAAATATCGAAATAGGAGCTCATAATCCAGTACCAAGGACCCCCATCAGGTGCAATACACGGAATGTAGTCTTAGTATGTTTGAAGGGTTAAAATTTTGATAAAAACAGTAAATTTCTGTAACGCGAAAGGTACAATTTTCATGTCAGACAAGTCTGACTACTGGGCATATGAAAACCTCGAGGAATGTTTTTTAATTCACTTTTAATCTTGACATTCGTGTTAATAAAACCATAGTTTTTTAATCAACAATTTTTAACATTCCAAACATACATTTCTATTTTCGTTATTGAAACCAAATCTCGATTATGCATTAGGACTCGCTGACTTAAAAACTCGTTTTCGCAAGATAACGCTACTTATATATGTTTATTTAAAATCACAACGGACTCGGTTGGTGGTGGACTTTAAAGTTGGGCAACCTGATTATAAAGTAAAAATTTACAATCAAAAACAACATTCATTCATGTAAATAGTTCTTTCCTTGTAATCATTACGACTCATTCAGCACTGAAAAGGGCTATACCGGAAAACTGGCGAACAATTCCCAGCTTAATAAAAATCTTTTACTTTTAAAATGCATACATAGTTTCATATTTTATAATATTGTATCGTTAAGTTGTTTGTATAGCTTTTAACATCAGTACTGTCAAATTATGTTTAAATTCAGTATCGTAATATGATTACCACTAACGGCCAAGTGCGAATCGACGAGATCATTTTTATAGTCAAGCAATATGTGCGATTGCTGAAAAAAAATCATTATTACTGTAATAAACATTATTGATTATATTACAGTGATAATTTTTTATCGGGATCAAATCTATTGTTCAGACTATAATAATGATCTCATCGATTCGCCCTTGGTCGATAGTGATTACATTATAAGAATATTTATACTTACTGTGCTTTCAGGGCTTTTATGGCATCTTTGACACTAACTTGGTTGTATTGTGACATATATTTGAACATGCCTGGTTGTGTTTCGCGTAGATTTTCTTCCGTACTTCCATCTGGAACTGTGGCAAATTTGAAAGGCTTTGGTTTGTGTTTATATGGAGTGGTAAGCTGTTTGTTAAAAAATAGCAAATGTCTTATAATTATGTCTTATCTAAAATGTACTTTTGTAAAATGGCAATGTGATCAATTTGTTAGTTTGTTCTTGCGTAAATTGTGTAATACTTTTCACACACTTTTTTTCGTTTTATCAACTCTTTTAAATATAATAGTGGAACAATCTTTTTAGCACTAAATTAATAGCATTTTCTTTTGAGATTTTGATACATATACAATAATTTCTAACTTTCATATAGATAATTGCGTTGCACACAGCAGTACATAATTTGAACGATAATATATTGATAAGGTGAACTCCAAAGGTAGAACATTTATGATTCCGAATGCCAACATCGATGAAAATCGTTTTTCATACGTGATAGCATCAGGAAATACAGCTACGACTGGAATTGAACCAATACTTTATTGTCATCTATGCCGAAACCACTTCCTGCATTATATCTAGACGCTCTTAACCACATGGCCATCTAGGCTGTATAAAATACAGCTTTCGGTAACGCCGGATCATTCCCCTTTGTAAGAAATCTAGAGTTGTATGAAAGAAAATATTGGTTCAAATCCAGTCGTAGACCTTGCTGGATTTTCCGATGCAAACAGGTATCAAAAGATGATTTTCACTGTTGGCATTCAGAATCACAGATTCTGCCTTTGCAACTCACTTTACCAATACGTTTTGAATGTTATTTAGTACCAGTGCACTCAATGTAAAGTATTGTAAAACGTTACATGAAACTTATTGATCTGCATTTGAATGAGATCCACTTTTCAATAATCATACAAACGTTTATAAAATGTGCCATAATGTTTACGGAATCGTAAAGTAGCAAATACATTTTTGTATCAATTTTTTTTAAAATATCATATCACTTATTCAATTTTTCAATTATACAATCAAGGTGGGCAAAAAATTCAAATATCACATTCCTTCAAATAAATATATACTATAATGTGTAAACTCTTACTCTCCAATCTTGAATTCCTGAAATATTGTGATAAGATTCCTTTGTTATCATAAAGGCTGCAAGGTTTGCAGTATAGCTGGCGAGAAACACCAAAGCAAACAAGGCCCATACGTTTCCAAGG
>MJUU01015201.1:0-10664 GCA_002080025.1 Modiolus philippinarum | reverse complement strand
CCCCCCCCCCCCCCCCCACCCCTTCTCTTCGGTTAAAACATCTTTATTAAAAAAAAAACTAGAGGCTCTCAGGAGCCTGTATCGCTCACCTGGCTTTCAGATGCCACAATCATGGTAACATTGTAAGTTATACAGTTGATCTTCAGTCTCAAACTTAAGTACCTCGAACACCACCAATATCTTGAACAGTATTTAAAGTCTGATAATGTTTTACTACTTTTCTATGTTGGGCTTTTTTGACAAAAAACGTTCTTGCTAAGGACCACTTTTGACATCAGTTTTGAAATCGAGACGTCATTTTGTAAATGGCGGCCATCCAACAATTTTTAACATCAGTTTTGAAGTCGCAACATCAATATTTATTTGGACAAAAAAAAATCATTGAAATAGGACAATGTTGAAATTAGTTTTAAAGTTGCGACATCAATACCTATTTAGGAACCAAATTTCATTGAAATCAGACAATATTGAATTTTCCCGCCTTTTTTAGCAGCCATTTTGAAAATGGCGGTCAACGAACAATTCTTAACATCAGTTTTGAAGTCGCAACATCAATACCTATTTGGAATCCAAATTTTATTGAAATCGGACAGTGTTGCATTTCCCCGCCTTTTTTGGCGGCCATTTTGAAAATGGCGGTCCACGAACAATTTTTAACATCAGTTTTGAAGATGCAACATCAAAACCTATTTGGAAACTAAATTTCATTAAAATCAGACAATGTTGAATTTTCCCGCCTTTTGTGGCGGCCATTTTAAAATGGCGGTCAACGAACAATTTTCAACACAGGCTTTGAAGTCGCAATATCAATATCTATTTGGAAACCAAATTTCATTGAAATTGGACAATGTTGAATTCTCCAGCCTTTTTTGGCGGCCATTTTGAAAATGGCGGTCAACGAACAATTTTTAACATCAGGTTTGAAGATGCAACATCAAAACCTATTTGGAAACCAAATTTCATTAAAATCGGACAATGTTGAATTTTCCCGCCTTTTGTGGCGGCCATTTTAAAATGGCGGTCAGCGAACAATTTTCAACACAGGTTTTGAAATCGCAATATCAATATCTATTTGGAAACCAAATTTCATTGAAATCGGACAATGTTGAATTTTCCCGCCTTTTTTGGTGGCCATTTTGAAAATCACCATGGCATAGCCATGCAGGTCAGCTGTAAAGTAATACAGGCATTGAAGCTTAGATGCAACTTCAATATTAACTGACAAGGATGTTATAATCATAACTAAATGAACAATATACAGTTATATACAATTATTATTAAATTGTGAAATAAGTATAGTTTATGAAAGTATTTTTGCATAAAAATGTAAAAATTTGTCCAAAAACTCTTTTTTGCTCTTGATTATGTAACAAATAATTATTTCTAATAAAGTGATAGCAGGGAATTTCTCTAAAATTTAAAACAGAAACGTAAACCAAAGAAGATTTGAAAGCAGAATTTAAAGGGAAATAACCCATAACCATATGGCATTGAATTTTTCTTTTTTTCTTTTTTTTGGTGAAAAAAGTCAATAACTACAACACAGGCAGTTGGATTTTCTTCAAAATTTCAAAGTATGTAGATCTTGATATGCTGTTCATTTTTCAAATTTACACTTCACCTCTATCTGTTACAGATTTTGAAATAAAAAATAAAAAATGCATAAATTTTTGAAAATTTTACGGAAAAAAAGCTATAACTCTAAGACGGTTTTTCCGATTTTCTTCAAAATTGCAGGGCAGATAGATCTCGTCATTCTGAACAATTCTAACTCATGTCAGATTTTTGATATCTGCAACGGTTTTGAAGTTATTTGCCAAAAACTGCAATTTACCCCTATGTTCTATTTTTAGTAACAGCGGCCATGTTGTTCGGTCTACGGACATAAAAATCACAAACTTATAAGTGCATACCCTGGTGATGATTCAGGCCAAGTTTGGTAAGTATTGGCCCAGTAGTTTCAGAGGAGAAGATTTTTGAATAAAAGTTAACGGACGGACGACGGACGCCGGACGACGGACGCCGAGTGATGGCAAAAGCTCACATGGCCTTTGGCCAGGTGAGCTAAAAAGACTTAAAACTAAAAACTATCTCCCTTGCATAGCTCTGTTCTTATCTGATAAGGGCTTTTTATTTAGGGGAAGACCATTTGATTTTCAGGCGTTTTTGCTCAGACAAAATCGTTTATTTTCATGAAAATCTCCGACGAATTATTAATTTTCACCAAATATTACACCAAATTACTTATTTGTATTGTCAATAAAAATTAATTCTTCAAATCAAATTTTAATTATTTATTTTCATGATAGTTAGGATTAGAATATTTATTTTCACTGGCACCAAGATTAAATTATTTATTTACAAAATTGCCCAAGCCCCCGATGGTCGTCCCTTAGAGTGGTTTTTCAGCCACAGTATTTTTTTTTTCTAAACTGTATGCCACATTAATTCCAAAGGTTAAATGCAAGTGACTGTTCTTATCACCGTGAAAATGACTACGCTTGTAAACATAGAGTTTGTCCCGAAGAAAAATGTATTTCGTGTAAATTTTGGTCTAACACAAGGAATCACTGAAGCATGGAAATGTTACCCTTTGCTTACAGATGTGTAAACAATGTTGCCCTCTGCAGAGGGTGACATTGTTCATGCATCAGTAAGCAGAGGGTAACATTATTCATGGTTCAATGATTTTAAATTATGATTTAAATTAAGATATATTCTGTATAATTAAAAATAAATAACATATAGCCGGAAGGGTGAGAGCAGATTTGTTACCCTCCCAGCTTTATGTTATTTATATATTGTTACACTCTGACTAAACAACGAATTTATATGGCATCAAGGTAGATCGATCCTAATAAAAATATAAGACAGATTTTTTTTTATTTTAGGATATTTTGTAGATATTAGTCCATTTGTTCCAAAAATAAAATAAAAATGACATGTCACCGATCATCTTTTCCTGCTATCTGATTTTGAAAATCAGGTCAAATTGAGTATTTTTCAACAATATTTACAAAGAATATATAGGCAACTGTGAGAACATGCGTTTTATATAGCTCTCATATGAAATAAATGTCAGACAGATTTTTTTTATTTTTTGATATTCTTAAGCTATATGTTGAGCTGAAAAAATCTATATGTCACCGTTCGATCAAGAGAGATATTTTATATAGATTACAAAATAGACAATATTTGCGGGAAAAGGGAGCTAATTCGCGGGAAAGTGTATGTCAATCTTTTATGACGTCACAATAAAAAGGACAACAGAGGAACATTCCGGCTTGAAAATCAACTCAATGCCGAATCCGATTCGTGTTTCGCAAATGCGCCAATCGAATGCGCAGTGTATTAGTGTCGATCTGCCTTAAACAGAGGTGCCATGATATAGAACATGTTGAAATTCTACGCCAATATCATGAATAATGTCCGTCACCCTACGTTATATGTATACAGAAGGGCTAATTAACAACACGTGTAAATTACAAAACACAATGCTAACAAATCAAAATTACTTAGAAGGTATGCTTTACTTTTCGACCAATCAGAATGCTGCATTTCTAATCTCTAATGTGTTAAGAATTTGTCTACTGACCATCTTAAAAACTTGCTTGATACAAGTCAAAACACTAGAGTAGACAGACACTTCGCATGTTAGGCTGTTTTCAGTTGTAACTTAAAAAAGTCGAGTCCCACTCGAACACAATCTCATCAAAACTCTAGTTCGACTCTAGAACCGGAATTACGTGGTCATGATAAAGACTTTTGTAAATACCCCAATCTGATTGGTCGATTTAATTTCCACCATTTTGAAGTGTCAACTTATAGCTACCCTAGGATTTGCAAGGGTTGCTCGAGTTCTTATGGCACGAAATGAGTAACTAGTCAGAATTAAGATAACAAAATGATTCTAATCCATTCGCGACTCTAGAGTTCCAAATGAAAACAACCTTAGAGATTAGAAGTGCATCATTCTGATTAGTCATAGATCATTTGTCAAATTAATAAGGAATGTGGTAATAAAATATCCAGCGTCTTGTCTTAATTTTTTCCAAATTTTAATTTTCACTTTTTTCACTGTTTACATTCAAACTGTAATTTTCTTGAATTCCACATTTTAATTTTTTCACTTTTCACAATAAAGCTGTAATTTTCATCCACATTCGAATTTTTCACTAGTTTATTTTTTTGTTAAATTAAAAGTCCACTTTTTACAATTAGACTGTAAATTTACCACTTGATATATTGAATTGGAAACAATGGCTGTGAAGGGTGAAACTACAACGCTTTTTAAAAATTTTTTACCATTCTCAGAATAATTATTTTGAAATATTATATTCCAAGAATAATATTTCTAATACTCTCCTCTCTTAATCTGACCCGTCCACGGCGAAAGTTTTCGTTAAAGTTAAACAAATTCTTCAGAATAATTTTGACAAAATTTTAAAGCAACAAATTACTGTCATTGTCTTCTTCTAAATCATTGCCGATTAACAATTTTTGGCGGTATAGTCTTTGAATTGTTAAGATCATACAGTAACACCTTGTCAGATAAAGGGATTCTAGAGTAAAACATACCATCTTATTGGATTAGACGGTTACTAAATCTTTCTAAACAATTGAGGAAGTCTCGCCTCGGCTAGCCTTCTTCATTGTGTAGAAAATTTAGTAACCTCCTAACCCTCACTTACAGTTCAAGTTAAATGTACATTATCTACATCTCAAGACAAACCTTGTCATGAAATTGATTTGATCACACATAAATTGGACACACTAAATGATTTTTGTACACCTGTGATAAAGATCATCCGAATTGTGACAAATTATTTACTTCGTAAATGATAAATAATGAAAATCTTTATTATAATTCCGTGACATATCCGATGTGGGTTTTGTTTTAATTGTTAATATCCTGTTTTTAAATCAAACGGAAACAAATTAATTACTACATACATTACATGCTACTGATTTAAAATAGAGTTTTTCCTTATAGCAAAGAAATATTTGAACTGATGCTAATAATTACCATATCGATGGGAAAAAATAATTCCTCTATTATCAAGATCTAAGCTCCGATGGAGCTGAAACTCAAAAGCCCTGAAAATCTACATGTGGCACTTGAAACTTCGTAGTCATCCAAAGAACTACTGCATAGAAAATAACGAATTAATATGCTGTATTGGCCTTAGAGAACTGATTTGATCAAGGATATCCAGTTCAACTCATGTGCTAAATAGCAAATCGAGGTAAACAAATACATTCGCCGATTTGAGAACTGATTCGATAAAAAGGAACAGAAGATACAATTTATCACATGGCCTAACTAACATGAGGAAAATATCGCGCGAGGACTAGTACATATGCGGAAAATACTACTCTAGGACTAGATTTAAAAAAAAATACACAAATCTGTGTGTGTGTAATCGAAAGAGGTACGAAAATTTGTTTGTTTACACATCTAATGTAAAAAAGTGAAGCGTACATCCTAAAGATAAATTAATCAGCTATCTGCTTCTTTTTTCAGAATTAAAATCGACTGTGTACTATTCAAGAACATGCACGAACAAATAACCCACCCTACAAGATGAACATATTCTCGATTCAAGTAATGCGAAGTAAAAGCCTTCTTATATATTTATGAAATTTCATAATTTTTGTATGGTCCTACATGCGTATCAGGACTGGTATATGTATCAAATATTGATGAAATTATAGACACTATAATAGAGCGCTTAGCGAGAAAAACAGTACATGCAAAAAATCCTGTGTTTGGACGGGAACATGCATGATTTCTAAAGAAGCCGACAATTTTTTCTAAAAGTGCACACACCGTAAAAAGCTTTGTGGATAAGAGAATTTACAAATTTTATCAAAAGGTCAAATGAGAGAGCATACCAACATTCAAGTATCATGAGCTGTAGAAAAGAAAGTCAAAAGAAAGATCGAGTAAGAACAATATAACACATTATCATGGATCAAAATGGAGAAATTTTTTCAATCAAGTTGAAATATGTTTATGTGAAGTAGTTTTACGATCTGAAGAGCAACTAATAGTTAGGGACCGACCATTTAACTTAAAGGGGGACTATGGTTTTTTTTACTAAAAAAATATTTTGGAGCTGATTTTATGTAAAAAAAAATATTTTAGCTGCCAAAATGATGAAAAAAATTTCGGAAGGAGGCTTTCTGTCCAAAAAAATAATGTTAATTTCGAAAAAAAAAAATTTGTTGTTACACGTGAAAAAAAAAAATTCTGTCCAGAAAAAAAAACCATACTCCCCCCCCCCCCCCCNATTTTATGCAATGCAAACTAATTAATTGACCAATGTTACTGTGAGAGTAAAAATAATGCATGCTTACAGTCTGATGAACCTTACCAGCAACAGCACTAAAATGTATGTCAATTCAGACATAATTTTGTCATGGAAAATGTTGAGCACCCATTTGTTTTGAAAATTGGTCATCAGGTTAAATTAAAGGATTCATTCACCTTTGGACCTCTAATAAGCCACCCCGCGGAAAGTGGTGCACCCTATACACTCCCTGACAAGAGTAGACTTGGGCGTTTGATTACTGCAAACTGGTAAAAAAATATTAAAGCGATTACTGCATTCCCCAATACATCTTACTATCAAAAATTGGAAACTTTAATATAGTACAATGTTTATGTTTATCAAATTCGATGAAGTAATTTTGACTATAAAAATAACTAAACCCAGTCTTTGGTATGTACGACAAATACCGTATTATTAGCTAAACATTGAACAATGAAAGTATTGAATGTTCTAGAATCACATAAACCAAGCATATGAGATGACTACATTTGCAGGGATCATATTGTTGGATAGCATATATACATACTTCCTCAAATTGTTATTTACAAAAATATAGGCCTTCATTGTCAAGATTTTATATAGTTAGATGTATCAGGATCTGCAGTAATCACGTTCCTATGTTTACCCAGTTTGCAGTAACCGTCTACTCATGTAAGGGGGTGCTATACTAATCACTCTGTCCATCTGTCACACTTTTCTATGTTAAACGATAACTCAAGTATGCCTTAAAATACTCAAATGATTCTGTATATGCACACAATTATCATGATAAGCATCACTAAGGTGTGTTGTTTTTATTTTTCGTTTAAGCGATCTGACTTTGACTTGCGGGACTCAATGTGATATTGGGTCCTGAACACAGCTTGACTCAATTTTGCGTAAACATTGTATTGGCCGGTGTGTCTGCGCATGACCTAGAAAACCCAGCAAAGAAAGATGTTTACAAAACAAACCATGTGGTAAAAGAAACTTATTATTTCAATGATATAATGACGCAAATTGGTATTGAAATTACAAAATAATTGATACGGGGGATTCGGAACCAATAGGGTGAATCAAATTAGCTGTTTTAGCCTTTTTAAGTAAATAACGTGTTTCTCCACCAAATTTTGTAATTTATTTTTTTCGAAAATTAAAAGTTAAAGTTGTAAACTTATTGACACAACGTTTTATGTTAGCCAAAATTGACTTCAATATCTAAAGGTCGGTGGTGCGCGGAAACACCGGATGCGCGGACAGCGGTTCTCCCACTGTGCATTCTTGTTGATGAGCAAATCACACACTGTAAGTACTGCTACTGTATTGGCTATTACTTTCAATATAATTTAAAAACGCAAAGCTACTTTTTGTCATGTTCTAGTCCTCTGTGTATTTTTATTGCATGTCCTGATAGTCGTACAGTAATACTTTAATTTTACATAATATTACTAAGCAATCTGGATCGAAAATCATTCTATAAATAAAAAACAATAGTTCCACTGACTTTTCTAACCATAAATAAACATATAGTTTCCAGAATTATACCAAATAAAGATATTCCGTGCTACGAGCTGAAATCGTCCGCTTTGATATAAACGATTAGACTGAATTGAAAGATATAACGGTTTGTTCGATAAGGTAAATTGAAATTACGATGGAGTAAGAGTGTGTATTTAGAATAGGCATACTGTTTTATATTTATTACATTAAAATTTAATTTATTTTTTATATCTAAGTGTAAAATTTCATGACAAACCGTAGATAACTTGCATGTACAGTCCTCTTTTTATATATTTCCCTATGTTGGTTCTGCCATGTGTTTATATATATTAAGTTATTCCGTAAATACATGAAAAGAATCGGATTGTGTGATTTCGTATACCTGTCGATTCCAATGCTATAAATATAACACATGATACAGGTAAACATGTTATTTTAATCTTTGACAAAGTTGTAAGCGACAGTATTACAGTATTTTTTTCCAAGAGACAGGTACGTAAATACTGTGAATATGTATATATCAATTCTATTTAACAACACCGTCAATATTCGACCTAGAAAAAGAAGATTTAAAAAAAAATTTACACACTATATTTTGATATATTTATTTCCTCCGGGCCGATGCCTCTGCTGGTGGACTGTTAGTCCCCGAGGGTATTCACCAACTCAGTAGTCAGTACTTCGGTGCTGACCCGAAAACCGATATTATTTAAATTTGCAATATATAAATTTTACCAAATTTTGTTTAAAACTAAGGAGAATCTCCCTCATGTATAGCTCTGTCCTTAGCTGAATTTAGGCTTTCCTATTTAGACCCATTTGGTTATTTGTTCTCCATCAGATTTTACACGTCGTGGTTGATGGACTTCCAAATGTTTTGGTTTTATCTGCACTGATGAGACATAAGTTGTCGAAATGCGCATATGCAGAAAATAAATTGGCAGTAACTTCGGTATTTTGATATTTGATCGGAAGCATGTAGCTCTTCAAATACGTTAATAGGCCTGGAGCCTCACGTGACTTTCTCGGATGGGTTAATAAAAGGGGATGCTTGCGGAAGCGTATTCGAGCCATTAAAACTTATTATTATTATTTTGCGTAATAACTCAAAGATTTGCGTTATAACGCAAATGTTAGGGTTATTTCGCAAATCTTTGAGTCTCGCAAAGTTTACGTTTTAACGCAAAGTTTATTTTAAATTGATAGATAATGTATTCGATCTATCAAATTCGAACTTGAAAGTCGTGTACGTGTGTGTTCGGATGGAATTTGATTAAATTTGTATAAAGGTAAAAGAATGGAGCATGGAAAAAATGCAATAGCTTAACAAATTATTCTGGTCCGATTTGATAATGATATTGACCGATAGAAATATTACCGTAGAATACAAAATGACACAGGCCGTCTTTTATCCAATCCCCCCCGAGGGAACCCCGGGGTATAGAAATAGGACCTTTTATCTCCGTCTTGCAGGGTATGACCCCTTCTAAACGGGGCTGACCCCTTCTAAACGAGGCTGACCCCGAGGGAACCCCGGGATATAGAAATAGGACCCATTCCGTGGTTGTGCGGGATTAATAAATACACAACCCATCTTTCGGATTGGATGTAAACTCAGGTCCAAGTGTTGGAAGAAATGCCACGCTTCTTGCACGTTAAAGAACCCTTGTAGCAAGCTCTTTTTGATTGGTCCGTAGGTGATCGGCTACAAGGCTAAATTCCCCGCCCCTTTCGATTTCATCCTACTTTTCCAGTGGCAGTCAGAATTTCCCGTCCCATGACCCTTTTCATACCCAAAAGTGATTATTTATTAACAAACTTGTTCTCGTCTTGATATAGCTGAAATATTGCTCAGTAGACGTTAAACAATATTCAATCAATCAATCAATCTTTTATCCAATCGGAAAATCGAATTTTTCATCGATATGACACAAAACTTAATAATACGTTCGTGTTTTTTCCTCCCCATTTATAAGTATCTCGTACGCACAAGATAATATTAACGATATAATCTGTCGACAACCGATTATATTTTTAAACATAGGTAATCAACGATTACAAAGTTCGCCTCGTTGTGGCACTTTGTCGCAGCAACCCAATTTTGCCTGTATGCTGACCTACCATCAGAGATGCATGCACATGCAAGGTTAGATGATCCTACCATGTACCGTGACTGAGATATCAACACGGACGTAAACTTGAATGTAAGTCACTCATGCGGAAAATATAGGTCAAAGTGAACTAATTTTGCCTCGATGCTGATCAACCATAAGAGATGCATGCACATGCAAGTTTAGATGATCCTACCATGTACAGTGACTGAGATATCAACTCGGACGTAAACTTGAATATTAGTCACTCAAGCGGAAAATATAGGTCACAGTGACGTAATTTTGCCTGGATGCTGACCTACCATCAGAGATGCATGCACATGCAAGGTTAGATTATCCTACCATGTACAGTGACTGAGATATCAACTCGGAATAAACTTGAATGTAAGTCACTCAAGCAGAAAATATAGGTCAAAGTGACCTAATTTTGTCTGGATGCTGACCTACCATCAGAGATGCATGCACGTGCAAGGTTAGATGATCCTACCATGTACAGTGACTGAGATATCAACTCGGAAGTAAACTTGAATGTAAGTCACTCAAGCGGAAAATATAGGTCAAAGTGACCTAATTTTGCCTGGATGCTGACCTACCATCAGAGATGCATGCACATGCAAGGTTAGATGATCCTACCATGTACAGTGACGGAGATCTGAACTCGGACATAAACTTGAATGTAAGTCACTCATGGGGAAAATATAGGTCAACGTGACCTAATTTTGCCTGGATGCTGACCTAC
>MJUU01015200.1:9299-43405 GCA_002080025.1 Modiolus philippinarum | reverse complement strand
ATTGAATGGGGACATATTTGACCTAAATAAATAATTTAAATCATAATTTTAGAACACCAATCCCTGGATCTATTAGGCACTAATTGATACTCAAAACAATAAATACGTTACTGACTTTGAAAATTTATAAACGTAATGTTATAAACTCAATGTTATAATACTAAATTAATCGCGCTTCTGGAAACGTGTACTTATGTAAACTTTAAATATAGATCGCTTCACCTGTGTGAATACACATCTGACGTGTTTATCGTATGTTTCATTTTAAACCAATAAAAACATCTTATAAAGGTCAAAGGGCGTGTTTTCCCATCAGATATAAAGACAGCCATTCATTTTCATAAGCAACGAGTAAAAAAAAGAGTAATTTGATTAACATGCATATTGTTTTCAGTTTAATAAAACAACACTGTATTCAACTCAAGAAAATGAAGAAATATAACTTAAATACTAAATGTATCCGATTTTGAAAGGAACTTGCGCACTATATTTTATTGGAAGCACGAAGATCATCTTTTAGAGCTGTTAATAGGCTTGAAGCCTCACGCGGGAAACGTGATTTTTTCTTGCCATATCAATATCTCTCTAGCCATTTCATGGCTTCGAGATAAAATTTCACGCGAGGCTTCAAGCCTATTAACAGCTCTAAAAAATGATCTTCGTGCTTCCGATAAAATATAGTGCGCAAGTTCCTTTTAAAATCGTATACATTGTGTTTTGAAGTTATATTTCTTCATTTTCTTGAGTTGAATACGGTGTTTTTTTTATTAAATTGAAAACAATAATTACTCGTTTTTATATTGCGTCTCAGATCAACGAACCAGTCGCGCAGTAAATTGTCAAAGATGAAAATAACATAACCTATGACAGTGTATTGCATATATTTATAGCGATGAAATCGACATGCGAAATCACACAATCCGATTATTTTCACGTATTACGGAATAACTTAATACATGCAGACGTATGCAGCAGTTCTTTGGATGACTACGAAGTTTTGCCACGTGTAAATTTTCAGGGCTTCGAGATTCAGCTCCATCGGAGCTTTGATTAAATAATATGGTGTATTGTATGTGTCAATTTTGTACGCACTATATATGCAATGAATTCAAAGTCGACTGTATGTCAAATGCATTAAAAATTATAAAAAGTTAAGTATTCATTCTATTGCAATAATGCTTATTTTAAACTCAACTCGATGCCTTCCCCAAGACAAAAAAAAGAATTATAAAAACATTAAGAAATTATAAACGTGATCAAGTATCTTCCTCTTGAAATGTTTTTGTTATACACCTAAAGCTTTTTCATTTTTTATTGCAAAGGTCAACCAAGTGGCAAAACTTTCACTGAATCGAAGTCAAGATTTACAACCCACGCCTACATTCTGTCACCTTATACAGACTACACAGTGTATACATATCAAACAGAAAAGGTAACAATTGTATACAATGTGTATATTTAACGACCGCAGGTCCGTTTTAGAATGTAAGCTTGGGGTGTAAATTTTGACGTTAGTTCAGTTAAACTTTTCCCACTTGGTTGACCGTAGCAATATACATTATTGATTTTTTATCATATGTTTTTGTTTTACATTCCCATCTGTTTAAATCTTACTTCTTATGATATTGATTTTCAGCCTCTTTTGTTGAATATTCGTAAATGTTAAATATATAATAAAGTCAAACTCATACCCAAGCTAAAATCTAATAAGGCGAATAATCATTGTTGCTAATCATAAAATTATGATTACAAATGTAATTATATTTTAATGTGTTTTATCAGAGACATGTACATGTAATTCAAGTGACAAGAGATTTGCAACTCTGCTATCATGCCATATTAATCACAACAAACATGATGCAGCCAAATCAGAACTTCTGAAACAACTAATTTGGTCGACGTATTTCTAAACAGAAAATGAATTGTTTTATTCAATGATTTTATTGTGTAATTATTTGAAATATAAATATTGATTAAAAAGATATCGGCAAATAAAGCGAGACTGCACATAAAAATCTTGCAACTTTAACACTACGAAGCCCGTTGTGTGCCTTGTTGACTTTAGTATAGATAGTTTTATTATGATATTTTCATAATTTATTGAAATATCAACGATATTTTTTGTGAAGTTAAGGTTTAATCGAATTTTTGATGGCTGCATAATTGTCGAGTTGCCTCTAGCTTTATATGTAAAGGGGTGTAAAATGACTAAGGATACATTCAATATTCAATTCACAGTAACTTCGGTATTTAGTTATTATAGTTTTTGCTGTGTTATATGTTTTCTACAAAAATGAGTTGAAAAACTGAAAAAAACCGACGCAAGAAACCATTCTGATATTGAAAAATCAGAGGCTCAAAACATACAGCGATGAGCGAGGAATACAAACAAGTACAACACAGGCAATGAAGATAAACAGAGAATCAGAATTTGATTTTGACACCAAATAATGAGAATCCACAAAAGAAAAGCTATTTGTATTACATGTATATGGTAGTCCAGACTGATGAGCATCACCATAGTTGGGAAATACAAAATATATATAACATACAAAATGATTACATTTCTATGGAAAATAGGTTCCCTGGTATCAATTTTTGTTTTTGTACGTGTACTTAGATATTTGAGAGCGATATTTCATCGTTGAAGGCCTCGTGGCAATGTTAAGTTGAACTAGAGGTTGTCAGAACGACAGCTATGCCCGCACTCCCTGTTTGACACAGAAAACAGTTATATTACCCCCGTGGCATAGTTTTCCTCAATATTTTTGAAATCAAACTATTGATAGTCGTTATTTTTACAAAAATAATTTATATTTATTAATTAAGGATAGATGCATGTTATGCAGAATTCCAAATAATAAGTGGTCTTTGAGACTTTTAGGAAATTTACCGAGATTGGAATCAAATATTTTTTGAAATCAAATTGATTAAAATGTTTGTCCTAAACTAAACAAAGTATTTAAGTATGGTTGCTAGGTACAATTCCCCAAAAAAGTTTTTATTGAGACTTTCTAGAAATATACCAAAGCTGGAATCACAAATATTTTTGAAATCAAATTGATGAAAGTTTTTGTACTCAATTAAGGAAGCTATTTAAGTGTGTGTTGCTAGGTAGAATTCCAAAAATAAGTGGTCTTTGAGACTGTCAGTAAATTTACCAAAATTGGAATCAATATTTTTGAAATCAATTTAGTTAAAATGTTTGTCCTAAGCTCAACACAAATTATTTTAGAATTGTTGCTAGGTAGAATCTAAAAAGTAAGTGGTCTTTGAAACTTGCAGGAAATTTACCAAAATTGGAATCAAATATTTTTGAAATCAAATTGACGAAAGTGTTTGTCCGAAATTAAAGAAGCTTTTAGGCATGGTTTGTGGGTAGAATTAAAAATAATAAGTGGTCTTTGAGACTTTCAGGAAATTTACCAAAATCGGCATCATTTTTTTAAATCCATTTAGTTATAATGTTTGTCCTAAACTAAACAAACTATTTCAGTATGGTTGCTAGGTAGAATTCCAAAAAATAAGTGGTCTTTGGGTATTTCAGGAAATTAACCAAACTTGGAATCACATTTTAGAATTTTTATTATTCAAAATCCTATTTTTCTATCAAACAATTGCTAAAATACATAATTATATGCTCAAATGACAAAAAAGTCTTTGACATTTTAAGGAAATTTACTAAGGTGGAACCGGAATTATAATTCAGGAAAAAATTATTGCAAATCTACAGACTATATGCAAAAATTCTGCATAGATATTTTATCCCTAAATCCAAAAATTGTAGGGTGAGTTTGTGTCACATGCTATATGTGTCAAATTCACATCTTGGGGCCTCTTTTGTTGATAAAAAAAATGAAAGCTTATTGCATATCTAAAGACTGTATACAATAATTCTACAACAAAATTAAATGCATAAATCCATAAATGTAGGAGGAGTTTGTGTCACATTCCACATGTGTAAAAACTGACATCTTGGGGCCTCTTGTTTGCACCAAGAGCAATATCAAAAATCCGAAAGCTTATTGCGCATCCACAGACTAAATGCAACAATTCTACATCAAAATTAAATCCCTATATCCAAAAATGTAGAAGGAGTTTGAGTCACAAGAAAAGTTCGACGGACGGACAGACGGACACGAAGAGAATAGCAATATCCCCGAACTTCTTCGAAAGTGCGGGGATAAAAACAGAACACCGTACAAGGATGTGTAGATACACGAATATAAAATTATCATGAGTAGGTAATTCAAAGGAATTACTCTGTATCGCATGAACCCTTTTCAATATGCTTTATCTTTTAATGCATTACATTTTAAAAGGATTAATAAACACTTAAAAATATGAGCGAGTAAAATTTTTCTGCTTGTCCATGTATCTGTGTTTACAATAATTTGAAGTGCTGAAAGATAAGTCATGTGCAATTTCAACTCGATCTTATCAGAAAAATATTAAAATGTCATATTTTTAATGCATTATTAATGTAAATAATCAAAGTTTTTACTCATAATGAAAATGTTACTTACAAACCAATTAAAAATAAAAACAAGCAAAAAATTGATCACTATTATATGAATTTAAATGACGATATTGTTTATATTAGTTGCCTTTCATATTGAATTATTAATATGTTGGACTTTTAAAACAGCATTATTATGTACAGACCTAAAAACCATTATCAATTTTGCACAAAATTACAACAAAACTCTGATGACAATCAAAGACTAAAAAATTCTACACAATGTAGAGACATTTCCAAAGAAAACTGTTTTACTGCAAAATATTTCTTTGAGAGACTTTGTTTTTTTATTTGTTCATTTATTTTGTTATTATTTTTTTAATCATTTAATATGTTTGATATATTAAAAAAGACATCAAGGAAACGCTAGATGAGTTTAGTAGACACAATTCAATTAAAAAAATGGACAATTTTCCTGTCATAATTTGTAAAGCTGAAAAGTACATAGGCCGTTCTTCCTTAATGTATGAGAGAAAACCATGAAAAGCAACAATGAAAGTGTCACTGTTATGCAAATTGATATTTTGCATGACATGTATCTTTATCCTTTGCAAGTGAGGCTATCCAGTGTTTTAGTATACAATGAAAGTGCACAAAATGTACGAAGAGTGACCCCACAGCTTTGCTCGAATCAATACATAGAGGATGAGGATTATTAGTTTCAGAAGGTAAAGAGCACGAATAAGCATCAAGAGTGCAATTCTTTGGTTTCGTTTTATGTGAGCATATTTATCTTAAACTATTTTTGGTTTGATTTCTTGATTTTGTTTTAATCCAATCCAGTTCCAATAAAAATCACACAACTAGAGCCAGAAGCCGTCTTAAACTTAAAATGAGCTATGAGCAAAAGTCTTTGTTGAAAGCTTTGTTGTGACGTCAAGATGAAAAACAAACATAAAAGCGTTGTTCCACTAATTGGTTTAAACGTAGAAACAATGTTTCATGTGCATTTACTCTGTATCTTTTCTTGTTTATGTATAGTAATTTAATCTCGAATACGTTTTTCATTCAAATAAAATAAGGGTCAATGTTAACCGTTTTATTTTACATACATGTAATCCTGCTGATGAGGAATTAATTTCCGAAATGACCATACAGCTCATTGAAATTATTGCAGTTTGGGTTAACATATGTGTTATGGTCTCATGTTCATTTACTCAATATCCTTTCGTAAAATATGTAATATATTCCATAATGTGACGGATTTTATGTCATTGCAGAAGGTTAGAAAATGCAATAGAACGAAATAATGTAACAGAGAGATGATTTGATTAAAAATTCTTAAACTGGTTAATTTTAGATTAGTCCGCAAATAGATGGGTAAATAATTAAATTTCTAATGCGAACTCTAGAATAATAAAGTCACGTGAAATTTTATACTGATTGTATTTATTCTAAAATATAAATGTTCTATTTTACCAAAAAATAGTAAGTCAAACTTAAATAATTTATTTGAATATATATAAATCTACTGTTGACATGAGTATCAAGTGACAAAACATAAGAATAGCGAATGTTTTGTCTACAGAAACGTGATCAGAATCACAAAACATTGCTTAAATTACAACCAATTGAAAAAAGAGCATTTAAATATTAAGGTCATCACCATTTTTTTTCAAAACAGCATTAGAATAAAAATGGAACAAAGTCTACTTAAGTTACATAAATAAATGTCCAAAGATATTACATGGCAGAGATAAAAACAGTAGAGCACCAAAACACGATGCATTTACAAAAAACAATAACAGACAAAACTATATTTCTCACAGAGAAACTCTCATACCATCGATATGTGACATCACGTGCTCAGGAAGGGTCGGTATGTACTGCACCCATTGCACTGTCAGTGAATCAAATCCGGGAAGATGTTATATTTACCTAAATATGTCTGTTCTTATTTTTTAAAACCGACACTTTATATCTATTTACGATGTCGCAGTATCGGCCATAGAATTTCTGAAGGGAATAACAAAGGCAGGGCATATCCCTGACTTACAATTTCAAGAAAAAAAAAACTTTAATGTAGAAGACAGGAGAGAAAGAATGCATAACACCTACCAAACAACACGAACATTTACATGCATTTAGCCTTTATAAGTCAATAATGAATATGTTCTATACAAACTTTTAAACTGACGGCGAGATTACCGACCATTAAGCAAATGTTAGCTTCTTGCATGGTCCCTAAGCTTGTGAAGGAAAAAAGTCTTAAGTTCCAAGGTGGAAAACCGGTGAAACCAAGAAGCTAGGATAGGTGCCTGAAACCTTTGCACATGTAGGATTTGAACCAACAGTGGTGTCGGCCATTGTGGTTGAAAGTCGTGTGCTTTACCAACTCGACCATCCTGCCACGCTATTTGGCCATCCAACCCCTGAACTCTGTTAGAACTCTTTAGGCAATTTTTAAGTATCTGCATTATCAATAACAATCTTAAGACAAATTTTTGATGCAATTCTAGCATATTTATAGTGTAAATATTTACGGTTTGGCTATAATTTAAAAAGAAAAATGTTAATATAGGCATTTTTTACCCTAATTTGCGAGATTATGCTGTCTTTATAGGCATTATGACTAATAAATTCGAAGACTAATAGTATAACATCAACTCTAATAACCTATTGCATTAGCTGCAGAAAAATATCTTTTTTCTATGTATATTTGTAACAGTAGTCATCATAATGACATGTACATTTCTCTACATTCAGGACTTCTGTAAGGTATTGTCACCTTTATATGAAATGGAAACATTAACATCAATGTAGGCAAACCGGAGAAGCTTTGCCTCCGAGAGCGAGCCATTATTTTTTATAATCTCCTTTTTTTATGACACCCGAACGTTCTAAGAGTTGTTCATTCATAATGTGGCAACGAGGGTAAATTATACTGCATTTCGCAGTGATTGTGGTTTTAGCTATCTTGTAAGGGAGCAACTTTGTAAAGTGGCAAGATATAAGATAAGCATTCATTATTTAGTAGTTTTTTTTCTTTCCATTTAGATTGAGTTATGTTTTTTATTCATATTTAACCAAACTTACGCAACTACTATCTTAATACTACAGTTTTATCACATTCTCTACTTTGACTACTTTACGATGATTTACATGATTATGCTTTGACCCCAAGAGAAAGTCTGCCATACACGACATTACTTTATTGTAACCAATTATAGGATATGGAGTAAATGCATACGAGACAAAGCCTCAACAAATACATGGTAAGACCTAGCAATGGAAAAACATCTTTATTGTTGTTCTTCATCTTGAAGCAACCATGAAGCCTTCAATATACCATATTAAATTCAAGACGGCCCCTAGCACTGGTTGGAGCGAAATTCATTGTAAATCTAGAAATTTTATTAACATTTTGTATACATATATTATGAATCCGTAATGTTTAATATTGACAATTTCTTAACTTTGGCTGACAAAATAAGATGTGTTTTTTAATGCAAAAATCATATCTAATATTCTTAAGATAGTTTGCTAAAACCAGCTATCTAATTGAGCAAACTCATTGTCTCATATAATTTCATTCACTTTCAATAATATTACCATAACTTGCATTGTGAATCATACATTATTGATATGAATGGAATATTGATGGTGTGGACGAAATAAAATCAGAAAAAGGAAAAAAAGTGAACCAATAAAAAAAAAACGAAACAATTGACACTCTATCAAAGGTGTTATCGTAAATATACTCAGGTAGCAGTATACATAATAGGCTACAGGTCCCAAGTTACGTCCCTTTCCTCGTGGTATACGGATGCATCACCTAATTAAAAGGTTTTATCTTATTTATTAAATAAATACATATTTTTTACTATTTTCAAAATTTATTTAGAACAAGGTGGTCTATTGCACTGCTTGAGTACTATTGCACTGTGCAATAGTCTCCTTGATAAGTCAATTGCACTGACCCCATGGTAACCTTACTCGAAGCATTTTGAATGGGTTATTTTAAAGCACTCCAATGACCTTTTATCAAATCAAACCATAAAAGTGATTGTGATTAATTGTATTCTATAAACCTTCGATAATTGGAATGATCAAGTGTTCTATTGCCCTCAGCCTTCGGCCTCGTGCAATTAAACACTTGATCATTCCCATTACCTCAGGACAAACATTCTGGTCTATTGCATCAAACCATTTAATAACTGTATTATATTCTCCATCATCAAAACGTGCAATATTTTTGAAATTTTTAATTGTGTACTTTGTAATGCAAATTGACGATTGTCTGGATTATGCCGTTGAACATTTGAAATTGACATTTCTTGAACAGGAGTCGCAAAGTGTCCCAAGTTCAAGGGTCAATATACCTGCCACAATTTTCATTTAATTGAAGCGTCACACATGAAAATTAAGGCTAGTACAGCAAAAATCAGCGGACAAAGGTGAAAGGTAGCGTTAATAATTTGAGAAAAAATGTAAAAACGCCAGCAAGACATCGAACAAAAATTACTATAAACACTTTATGGTTAGGAACCCTGTTGCTGTTGGTATTTTTGGTCTAGTAGCATAGTATTTATGACATTTTAACAGGACTATTGGCTATCATTCGCAAGGATCATGCCTCGGGATGCTGAAATGCTCCAAAATACATATATGTTTTGTATTTTGTCTACCAGTCCCCCTTTCTGTTTTATAATGTGTACAGAAAAAATATGGAAATGATCAGCTTTTTAGGTATGAAATATGAAGACCTTACATGTAAATTAGCTTGACATGAGGAAATTTCGGAAATGACTGCGGCAAATTTTATTAATTTCGCTGAAAAAAACCTGTCATCTGCTACGTTAGATCTCCTGGTAGTGTGAACTCGGATAAAAAGTATAATGCGCAATCTTACTTCGAAGAAATGAGTTTCCTAATAATAAAAAGAGTATTCACATGCACTGACTATTTTAAAAGTAAATGTCGATAAAATATATCAAATCAAAAATATCTGGTCGATCAAACACGAGACCGACGAAACGAGTTAATTAAAAGGTTGCATGAACACTCCTTATTTTATTCAATAAATTTCCTCATCTGGAAACTGTAAATTTCCCATAAAATTGTTTTAATGAAGTAATGAAAGGTAAACATCAGATTCCATGTATATACTTTATACCAGGGTTTGTCTGTGTTAATGGTATCGATGCTTCATCATGACATAACAAAGAAGTAAATTATACCATTAATGCCATTAAAACATTCAAGCCAAATTTCTGATACATTGTAAATTTTGAGATACATTTGATTTAGGACACAGAGACATACCTATAAAGAATTTTTTTTATGACGAAGTCACTTTGAATTTCGATTCGTGGTTTTAAACTTCTCTGCAAACAACAAATTATTTGAATTTCTTTTGAAATGTCTGTTCCAAGTCAAAACCATTGCAGTCAACATTTTTTTTCCAGTGTTTTCCGCCTGATTTGTCTTTTTGTTTTATGGACTTCGGCTCCTGACAACTCTGTTCGGTAATTTTGTTATTACCACCATTTCCCATGCATGGACTTAGTTCTACACATGTCATATAGCATGTTTGTTGATTCAAGATGTTTAAATTCTTGAATGTAACATACCACCCTGTATACGCTATATACAGTCATATCAAACAGTACAGTTGGCACATGCGCAAAACATTCTTGTTTTCATCAGAGGTTAAATTTTTCAACCAAACTTTCAGTATTAGACTATTTTTTCTAAAAGAAAGGTGTTTGTTAGAATTGAACACTGCAGGCAAATTAATAAACCAAATAGTTCAGTCCCTCTCTGTCATCGATGATCTCCTACATTCGTTGCCCTGAACATTGCCTATGATTATTGGACGCGTCAGCTCCCAATGGCTGAGTAGGACCAATCAAATTTCTCATTTCATCTCAGACTAAGCGGATGCATTTATCGCAACTGTTCAACAGTCTTCATACAATGAAAATTTATTTTCAGAAGAAAATGCAAAATTTACTGAATTTAAAAAAAGAAAGAAAATACAGTTCTTCTCAGATTAAAGTATCCAGCCTCCAATAGTCCTTTATTTCCAATACATTTTTGTTTTCTCCATTGTTAAAATTTGTATATTTTATGAATATTAAGGGTCTGAAATTAAAACTGTATGTAAGACGATTAAGAGGCTACGCATCTTGCTTTAAATAGACGATTACTGTAAATGTTATGAAAGTTAATCCTGCAAATAAAAAAAAATACAAAATAACAGAGGACAGATCATAGATCTGATTCATTGATCACAATATGTTTTTAATCTTGTTGACATATAAAATGTCATTATGTCCTCAAAAGTTTTGAGAGACTTGTTGTTACTCAGCTGTTTTATTATCCGTTTTCTTGTCTGAATTGTCTGCGCGTTTCCTCGCAGAATATTAGTTCGAACTTTATGAAAATTTACAGGATGATGGATCTCATCGTGAGTGGTGCATTTAGGTCTTGGAATTTTCAAAATGGCCATGGTTGAAATGGAAACAGAAATAAACGAGAAAAAAAAAAAAAAAAAAAAAACAAAAACAAAACTCCAAATTGCAGGAAATTTTACAGAAAGGTTATAAATAAAGAGTAGAAATTATTTTAAGGTCATCAATTTCGCCATTGCCATGTTAATTGAAAAAAAGTTCTAAAAGTTTGATGAAATATTATGCATATGCTGTATATCGTCTACATATCTCAAATTAGGCATATAATTCTGAAATTCGAATATAAATACGAATTCAGTTCGACTTAAAACGATAAACTTGTCTCAAGGTCATTTTTTATTCAAATTTTTAAGCTGAAATGCGCATTCCAATTTGAATTTACTAGGTGTTTAATTCGTATCAACGACAACGTTCAGACACGATTCGTATTTGCTAATTCGAATTTACATATCGGCGGACAACGATTTGAATTGTGCGTGAACATCTAGAATCCACGACGCAGGATATCCAAGTTTGTACCGATGAAAAGTTGCTTTCCGATTGGTACTAAGAGAATATGGGACTTTCGAGATAGGAACTTTCGTGTAATTGAAGGCGAAAAAGATCTCCTCAAATACCAGTCAGAAGGATAACTGGAATCCAGAACTATTGAATATAAATATATACCACCTAAAAACAAACTATTTATGAAATTAAAGTGCACCTATAATTTGTCCTGTATGACAATTATTTAACTAAACTTTAATCGACGAAAAACAACTAATCTGAAGCGCTACAAATAGATTAAATATAAATCACCCTCAGATCAATAGTGTTCATTAATTAGTGATTCCATCTCAAGGTATTGATGTATTGATTTTTTTCGTATAATACATAAAAATGTTGTCGGAGTGAACATGACTCAAAATTCCCGTATTGTAATTGTACCATAAACATTTTCTTGGAACCCCCTTTTTCAGAGATGCGCTTTTACATCCGGGTTAGTTTAATATAATTCAGAAATATCAGGGGTATAATTAATTTTATTAATTGTTTGAAATATAGGAAAATGTTCACTTGAAATAGTCATATTTTGCCACTGGGAATAAAATACAAATAGTTCATCGGTTTATCTGAGCATTTTAATACAGACAGACAGTGTTAAAATAATTGATTGATGAAGAAAAACATCAACAATTAAAATAAAATCTATCAATGCGAAACATTTACTATATATTTATTTCCGGATACTATCACGCAAGACCATGTTTTCGTAAATTGTAACAGCCCTTTTATGTAAAGTACAAATACTTTAGGTTATTTGGTTTATTTCTCTTATTGTAGATTTCCTATATTTGTTTGATTTGATGGCCTTTAAAACATATATGCAGTATACTTTGAACGTTTGTGGACGTCTTTCTGCGTAGTGTCGATTTGTTTCTGATTGTCATATTTTTCTTCGATATTAAGCAAAACGTTTTACTGGAAATTTATACGGCTTTTTACATACCAATTGCGGTATAATTGGTATGAATAGGATTCAGTACGTTTTAGCCACAGTGGAGCTCGGTTTAACCACATTTGAGAATGTGTAGACAATTTGATCTGTTCTTGTTTTTTCCTTTCAGACTTATACAAATGTAAAGAAAAGGAATTATTGTCATCTAATAGGCATAAGACGTGTTGATCCCTATAATACCGTATTACACCTAGTTATACGTAGCAAAAACGTAAGATAAACTGCTGAAAGGTAGATACATACCTGTAACAACTAGAGAACTTAACTACGTATCAATCACGTTTTTACGTGTTGTCATGTCTAAGTGCGTAAAGTGTCGCTCAGATTAAAATGTATCCATTTATGGCTATATATGATGCTCGCTGGTCATGTTTTGGTATTTCTGTCCGATTTTCGGACTTCTCAGGTTTTAGCCATTCAAAAGCATTTTAACTTTTTGCCCATGAACCATGACATTTTGTTTGAAAATTTCGTTTTATACACGTTTAGTGGCATATTGACAAAATTCAATTAAATTCTTTTTATTTTGTCACTTTCGTTCATGTATAAGCGTTGCTTATGTCAAACCCATGACAAACTCAGAGGATTTTGGTTTCACGCCAATGTTTTAAAGTTGAATCTCAAAAAACAACAGCAGCAACCTATCATTCCGTCCAATATCCAGTGGTATTTAAACAAAAGAATGTGAGCTCTCGTTTAGAAAAGATAAAAAAGTCGATTACATTGTTTAGGTCTGTTGTTAGGTGCTTTAAAAGTTACTTATAATGTAAAATATTCTACTTTTTCATGTGCGTATGACAGACTTCTATATATACAAATGGCAAAAAGTTTTTGATTGAATGTACTTTGCATATTTTAGAAGAAAAACGATATTTTTGATAATTTTCCTCTTATAGAGACTTGTGGATCGTACCGTTTCTTATAGCCTGACATTGACCAGAAAAAATATGCTTTTTCTCTAAATAATCATCTTTTCATGTGCCGATTTTCGGCAGGGTACATGTAGCGGTTCATATACAATAAATCTTAAAAAAAAGACGATATTTCGCTGTTTTACTGTCAATTTTTGTTTACAAAATCGATTACTACTCACTCATACACGTGGTTTCTTTCAATGAAGACACGCCTCTCATTCCTGATCGATACGTAGACTTGACCATTGAACCAATGAAATCTTGTGATGATGATTACCGGGTATAAAAAGTAAATTGGCGCTGTTTCAGGACAACATAATTTTCTTAGCAACTACGAAAGACCTTTTGGATGACATCGTTTCTTAAGCACTAATCGTCACTAAAGTGGTCTATAAATGATGTATGTTAAAAAATCTCTGTACATACAATTTTGTCAGGGTACATGCATTTTAACACCCGATAGCAATTGAATTTGACCAGTCTGTCAATTGAATATTTTTTTCACGACAGTTAATTATTTAAGAAATTCTCGTATCAATCCTTCTTATGGACAAGTTTAATCATTTTTCCCTACACAGCAAAGGTCTGGTAATTGAATGACGTTTGAACTAAATATTGTATTCGTCTGTTTCTTTTTTTAATCTTAACAATTTGTCGGTTGTTTACTTTCGTCGCCATGCTTTTATTTTGATCAGAAAATCTTATAATCACAGAAGAGCTTTTCTAGAAGGGAAATAATTTTATACCACTAGATTTCCACCTGTCATTTGTTTATTGAAATTACTTCTTAATTAGTGTTCTTACAAGAATAACTTTTATCTGAAATCATATTTATTTTCAAATTCATGAACGAATCTCCTAAGCGTAGGTATCAATACGAATCGCAACGTAATTGCAGTTTTTGTTACCTTATCAAAACGTGATAAAAATGGAATGCACGAAACGTTCAGTGTGACTGACCTGATTATCGTTTGTTATTTATCTCTCAAATGAAAGAATATTGCATGCACAGACAAGGCAATTTTGGTAATTTGCAGGTTAGACTCTACTAAATGACCCATCAGCTGCTGGCATAGTCAAAAATATTACTTATATAAACAAAGCCATGCTACTTTCGCTTTTGATATAACTGTCAATATTGACAATATCCGAGTTCTTAAACGCTCTTGTGATCATGAAACACTTCCGGATTGGCAAGCATTTTGAATCAGCCAGCAACAGTGCAGCCGGCCTCATTGCATGGGAAAAATACTGAAGACTCATCAATGATGACACGTATGCCCAAGGATATGAAAGGGAAAATTGGTCATTTGCATACCCCAGTTGAATGAGGCGACAGAAATTTCTTATTTGACTTTAAAGTTGGGTCATCGTTTGGATATGTTACTTTTCAGACATGCCACTTTGAGAAAATCATATCGCCGCTTAAAGTGAACTTCAGGTTATTATGAAAATTCACAAAACGTTGTAATGGCCGCCTATGGAAAATATTTAGTGGAGTCTGACCTGTATTGATTTGAAGCCTAGCATTATCTATCGCATTGGATGTAGATGCTTGTCACGTATAAATAAAGATCTGTTCAGTCTTCAGTAAATTAAACTGGAAGAGTGTACTTTAAAATACTGTAAAATTAGAGTGTCCTGTGGAATCATATTGGAATAAAACGCTAATTAACAAATATAACCGTATAACTTGAGTACAATAATTATGTCTTTTGTGAAATTTATGTCAATATTTAAACTAGAATCTATATGTAAAACAGCTTATTTATGAATGTCAGATTATGACTAAATTAATGCTTATCGGGAGACTGAAATCGCCTACTCCTATGGCTACAAAATGTACCACATACAAATAACTACTGTATGACTTTTATAACTTGACATGTAGCCAAGACAAAAAAATATATTCCCGAAAAAGAAGAGGGAGACATACTTTTTATCGCGATAGACATTTTCCAAATTGTGTTTAAAAAATTCTTTATAAATTAAACTAAAAATTCAAGTGATTCACATTCTTTGTCGTCATTGTGACACTGAAAACTAGCTGAATACTTTGAATTTCATAAAAACTCAAACAAAACTAGATACAAAAATTATTCATTTAAATGACTTGTACTCAAAGAACAATAACAGTGAGTTAAATTTCTTTGATAATGAAATTGTGATTATTTCTTTTTTCATTTTTATATCATCTAATATATGTTGCAGGCCGACAAGATCTGTTAAACAACGGCAGTAGAATTCGAAAGAAAAAAGGGATGTGATAATTATAATATCAAAGTCCATGATAATTACAAAAATCAAAGTCCACAGACATGGCAAAATTAGGAACACAGAAAAACAAAGACAAAACATGAACATGAGACTGCCGCACGGAAATAAAAAGACGACATTCAGAAGTAAGGCACTCATAGTGTGAACTCCTATAAAAACCGGGATTGACATCAAGTGCTCCGGAAGGGTAAGCAATGTCCTGCTCCGCTTTCGGCCGTCACACTATCAGTGAGTCATTCCAGGTTTAAGTTAAACCGGTTATGTCCGTGAGGACTTGAAACCTAGCTGAAAATGTCCGTTCTCATTTGGGAAACAGGCACGTCTATCTTTCATTGATGTCATGGTGACTACCATTAGCAGCTTTTGGGGCAGTATTTTTGCTCTATTCAAATAATGACTGTATAAACTACATGCTCGACAGAAACGAATCAACCTTGTAACACTCCATAGTCTGGAAAGGTAGTTATGTTGCTGATCAGAAATTATGCATCATTCAAAGCAAATATTTTCCTTAGCTTTTTAGCTTCTGCAAACCGGCGTATGTTGCAAGCTAGGAAACTTGCCAGTTAAGAATTTACAGTTTTGAAACGTTCGGTAGCAGGCCTTTTCCAAATCGAAAGTGCAAAATATGGAACTTTTAGGTCAGTTTGATTGAGATGCTATTTAGCTATTTATAAGTATGTCTCTTTGCATTCTCAAGAATCTGTGAAATTATAATTTATTTATGACATTTAGGCGATAGATTGGCGACATTTTGAATAAAGTTGAATGAAAAAAATGATAATATGGACGAAAAATAATATGCTTTTGGAACCTAACTATACAACCGATATTCCTTATTATGAACACACATTTATAATGATAAAAGTCCAGGACCAAATCCAATCGTTCGGTTTTCTAGAGGCATCCGTTTTTTTAAATACAAATTACAGTTATCATCAATTTTTACAAACAAGTATAGTTTTTATATTACTTAGGTAAGAACAGAAAATATAACAACAGTATAACAAACGTTTGGACTATAATCATGTGTCCTGTTGATACCATTCATTCACACATTGTCAAATTGTGAAAGAAATAAAATAAAATAAAAAACACAAATAGAATCAAGAAAGGGTATGATGTTATATGTGTAATGAAGCACATTAGATCATCCAGCACATCAGATCATCCCTAAGTCAGTATGAAAAAAAGAGTATTCCAAAGACGGTTGCAAAGTAGAAAACACAAAGATACAAAGACATCAGAAAAGTACGACACGAAAAAGAAAAAGGGAAACAAACATACAGATGAAAAACACGGGCCAAAATTAAAACCATGGTTGATTTAATATGCACCAGTATAGTAAGCATCTCCTGCTTCTTATAAGACATCCGCCTTGTTGAACATGTCAACTTCTGTAGAAGAAACAACAATCGTAAGCTTTTATTGGAAAAGATGATAACATACGTCAATTTGGCTTTAAATTTAGATCATTTTGGTTATTTGCTCTCTATCAGTTTTAAAACATCTTTGAGTTATGGTCTTCCAAACGTTTAGATTTTATCTGCACTGATGAGACATAAGTTGTCGATATGCGCATATGCAGAAAGTAAATTCACAGTGACTTCGGTATAGTTATTTGTCACCACTCGGTCGATGCCACTGCTGGTGGACTGTTAGTCCCCGAGGGTATTCACCAGCCCAGTAGTCAGTACTTCGGTGCTGACCCGAAAGCCGAATATTTTTGAAACCTTCCAATATCTAAAATTTTGAAAATTTTGAAAACTAAAGAGTATCTCCCTCATGCAAAGCTCTGTCCTTAGCTGATTTTGGCTTTAAATTTAGATCATTTTGGTTATTTGTTCTCTATCAGTTTTAAAACATCTTTGAATTATGGTCTTCAAAACGTTTAGATTTTATCTGCACTGATGAGACATAAGTTGTCGAAATGCGCATATGCAGAAAGTAAATTCACAGTGACTTCGGTATAGTTATTTTCCAAGCGATAAAAGTAAAAGCAGGAAAATTTCTATTCAATAATCAGTATCATATTTTGAAAACAATTTCCATTCAATTTGTAAGAAATTAAATAAGATATACTTACCAATAGCAAATATAAGCAGTATAATTTTCCACATCTTATTTTAAAACTACATGTTGCTTCTTATGTATGATAGTTTATTCTACAAATAATGAAAAAGAAAGAATAAAATATATTCTAAGTTGTGTTCTAAAGTATATATATAAACCAGTAATAAAGCTATTAACTTTTCCGTCATTGGATTTCTTAGAAAACCAATGAAATTCAAGATAAACACATTAACAAATGGTGTTTAAAATTGTCAGCCTCTTCAAATAATTGTATTTAATCAAATTGCTCATTTCCATAGTTTAGAACTACGCAACATGTTTAACTATCGATGTTTGAATTTGACTAAGCACTCAATTATGATAAATGTAATACTTGAAGTAGATCATGCCTATTTTGTTAATTGGCGGGTCCAAGTGGGTCCTTTGGTTGGAACCCATTTTTTCTGGACAATCATATATTTCCATGAATATTCTGATGTTTCACTAAGAAATATCCTAAATATTTTCGTGCCTCGCCCCGCTACGTGAAATTTCTTTTCACTTCTAAATGGAACCCCCCTTTCAAATTCCCCGGGTACGTGCCGAACAACAATAAAAGCGATGTTTCATAGCTTGGTTTTACCCCTTCGTCGGATATGCGTCTACTCCCTACCCTTACACTGTTTTTTCATACTCTTCCTGAGCACCTGTTTGTACTTTCACTTTTTAGGTATTGGTGTTAAGCTGCTTTTTTATTTGTTTTGTCATTAAGGAGGCTCACACCTGAAGTTGTTTAAATCCAGGATTTCTTGAAACTTATTTTAATTGATTAAGAGTTGTAGACTTAATGAAATGGCAAAAGAAATACATAGGTCTGTGTGCTTTTAACAGAGATACAAGTCATTAAAAATTTAGTGGGAAATTGATTTCTCTGGATTTTCCCTTAGTTTAACATTAGGGTTATTTTTTGTCTAAAAGGTAGGAAGTTATATCAAGAATTTTATGAAAAGTTGTCAGATGTCTTAATTTGACCTATCGAAGACATTCATGAAATAAAATGTTGGGGTCCGTGTGCAAAATTTTTTAAGCCATGGAACTGGAGAAAACCAGAGGAGTTCCGAAATCTGACACAAATTCAAAAATGTGATGAGTGAGTCACCTTAAGTATGTCTTCATAGTGGTCCAAACATAGGTACCCATGGAAAAAACACGAATTTTGATCATTTTTAAGGCAGGTTCTCTGCCTTCTAGCTGTTAGGAAAAGCCATCTTGAAAATAGTCTGTTTCAACCAGACTCTTACATTTAGGAGACTACTTTATATGAAAAGAGTCTGAATGATCCAGACTATCGTTAAAAACGCGTACGGCTTACCAGTTATTCATACGAAGGCACAGAAAATAATCCATTCATGTGGCAATACAGTGTCCATTTCATGACCAACTACATCATTTTATGTGTGTATTGTATTTATTTAATATCGTTTTAAAGATACAAAAGTCCTTTTATCTCAGAGGACTTAAATTGATATTCGAAATTCACGATTCGGTTCATTCATAAAAATTTCCTGCGGCGCGCTATGATTTTACAAGTTTTTATGAATGGATACATAGTAACTTCTACTTTCACTGTTGTAACTCGTAAAAATGTATGTATTTCACAATATATATGACTTTGAACCGTTAATGGTTATATTGATGTCTACCTTAAAAAAAGGATCAATCAAACCGTAGTTTCGTTTTCTGTTCTGTACTGGTATATACCTCCGGTATATTACGGAGCATTCTCACCTAGTTAATGTTAGTGTTAAAATGTAAAAATCTAAAATAATTTCAGTGCTATGTATATACAGATCTGAACACGTATTTACAACTATCTTAAAATATAAAAGACTAATTCTTCTCGGGGTGGCTGCCCAACGATCAGTAGCATCGTTAGACATTTGTTTTGTTTAATGTCCCGACATGTGGCGCGTTGTTTTGTTTATCTATTAATGGCCATACTTAGTTACGCCTGCATGACATACGCCGTTGTAAATAAGGGTCAAATGAGTTTCATAAAAATCCGAAATTACAATAAATGTTCTTTATAGAATACTTATAATACATTTAAATTTTAGAATAATTTAACTATGTCAACAATGAAGCACGGAAGGTTTAAACTTTATCTCCGATGGCGTTCCTAATCACAAGCATAATCAAGTACAATACTTGTAATGGATCACAAAGGACCCAAACTGTCACTGATTTGTTACAACAGGAGGGAGCGCTCGCTTGCTGAATTTTCATCATTTGCAGTGATTCCTTCTTTTCTAGTAATTTATTTTTCACGTTGTGTTGAAACAGAGATCAACTGCGCGAAGGACACGTTCACGAAGGCAAATCGTTCACAGTCATCAGTTAAATCTTAGTCAGGTATAAGAAAACACTTCATGCTAGATCACGAAACGTCAGTTTAAACTCGTGATAAAATATATGTACATAATTATTTCATAGTAGATCTAAAAAATAAGTGGCTAAAAGCATTTCGGCGTCCAGTGCTTTGATGGACTTTGATCCAACAGAAAAAACTGATGTGCATGTAGATAAACTGAAATACAAATATGCAATGTTCTACCAGAGATCCATCATAAGAAGAAGTCTCCAACCCATTCAATATGTTTTGAAGGTGTTAGATAAGGCCACAGGGACTTGCTTCGGCCTGGAAAAAAAGTTTGATATTTAACAAAAGTTTTTTTTCTAGACTGGGAGCAAGTCCCACTCCCTGTGATAAGGCCGTTATCAGTAAAATCCTCTACAGGTGGTTCCTTCAGATCTCGTTCCAGTGAATATTAATGTAATCATGAAAACAAGTAATTGTTTTAATCACAGTAATCATCAAGGTGTTAACATGACAAAATTAGATATAACAACATTAATCAAGCCACCGAGTGCAACACTTGTCTGGAATACTTACATGTACCAACAAAGAGGTAATGGAGTGTAAATAGAGTTTTAAATAAATTGCCAACAACCCATACAAAGACTGCAAAGACAACCCAAACCAGGAAGGAAAACTTCGGATTTTAATTCTTGAAAAATTACATGCCAAGATTTCAGCAAAACAGTAATGATTACATGACTTCTGTGAATACCCAGGAACCTGCCTTAACAGCATTCCATGCTTTGATTCGTACTAGTTATTGACCTGGAGGACTGTATGACACTCAGAGGCCCAGTTTGTGGTCTTTATAAAGAGTTACCATATTTCTGCACAATAGCATCCTTGATTTATTCCTGGGTAAGGTATGGTCTGGCATGGGTTTAAGTATGGAATATGACCCCACCCAAAATCTGCAAAATGGACGATTTTCGGCTCTGAGCGGCCACAGTACCGGAAGTACAAATCAGAAAGCTGTCACTCTATCAAAATTGAGAGAAAACACTTTTTTAAGATGTGAACATCAATATTGTCCCAATTGGGTTTGTAGTTTTTGGATTACAGGTGACAATGGGTAGCCTACCCCACCAAAATATGAAATTTTTCAAATCTTCTTCTTCAAATGCCGATTTTTCAAGCAAAAAGGGAACTTAAATCCTGAAATGCCGTTATAAACTAGTCTGAAATTGTAGCCAAAATTCTAATGTTTAAAATGAACACAAACACGATGCATGGAGCGTCTTCAGTGACAAAAATACACAGAAAGTCTCAAAAAGGACAATTGTCGCGTGTAGCAGTCTAAGGGTTAAATTATTCGTTTTTTTTTCTTGTATCAGTATTGTACATTGAATACATCGATAAACGAATACTGAAGCCAAAAAGAGAAAACAATAAATTCCGAAAACACGGAAATTCATAAACGAATTTAAGGACAAAACAAACAAAAGAAGACGGAAAAAACGTCACAAAACTAAAGCACTAACAGTGTGAACCCCTACAAACAGGTGCCCCGAAAAGGTAACCATGATTTGCCCCATGCGTAGCACCAGTCACACAGTCAGCTAGGTAGCTGATAGGTTAATGTCATTTTCTTACCCGTAGACAAAACCAATTACAATCAATGATACGTGTTACTTATCTAACCCTTAAACAGAATCAAGGTTAAAGATTGAAAAGCTAATATGAATCAAGTATCTGGACAATAACAAGGACAAATCGGTACCACAAACATCATCAACGAAAATAAAACAAAGACGCATTGAAGGACGGTCAAGACCTCTTCAGTTATATCAAACAAGATAACTGCGTTCAGGGACAATCAAGATGTGTTCAATTTGCCAAGATCAATCGAGATATTTTTTGATCTTAACATTATAACCCATCTTAATCGTTCATGAACGCGATTAACAGGTGAATCCGGCGCCTAAAAACAGCTATGAAATCCAGAAATCCCAGTATATTTGAAGATCCCCTTGTAGAAAGAACTCTGTCCAACCTCCATGAAAATTACGTCAGTGACCCTGCAGACAAAGCTTCTAACAACATACTGTTTGTGTGTAAGAAACACTATATCGACTGCCTTGTGAAGGGGATGGGCATCGACAGTTCATCTGGAAACCCTACTTATACCCCTACTACAATATCGAGGGATGAGATTGTAAAAAATCACAATTCACAGCATTACTTGGCATAAAGGCTAATGAAGAAAACAATCAACTCCCTTACATCTACTGGGTACTTAAACTTCATAAGAATCCATACAAACAGAGATTCATTGCCGGGTCTTCCAGATGCACCACTAAACCTCTTTCATAGCTCCTCACTACTTTGTTGACCGCAGTCAGAGATGGCCTGAAAAATTACTGTAATAAAGCTTACTCAACAAGCGGTGTGAATCAAATGTGGATTCTTTAAAATTCAAAAGATCTCCTTGAACAGCTATCCTCAACCAGTCTTACCCATTGCCATAGCATTCAAACTTTTGACTTTTCTACACTTTATTAAACCCTGCCACACAATAAACTGAAAACGGTAATTGCAGATTTTATACATCAATGTTTCTGCACCAAAAATGGAGAACGCAGATACACCTATTTAGTTAAAGGGAAAGACAAGACATATTTTGTTAAGAACCACACCGATTCAAATAAGAAGTACACTGAGACTGACGTAATCAAAATGTTAGAATTTTTGATCGACAATATTTTTGTCGAATTTGGAGGTCGTCTTTTCCAACAGACAATAGGGATTCCTATGGGAACAAACTGTGCGCCGCTTTTAGCTGACCTTTTCCTTTACTCGTACGAGGCCAAATTTTTACAAGGGCTTAATCAAAGAAAACAAAAACATTTAGCCCAGTCCTTTAATTTCAGCTTCCGCTTAAGAGACGATGCTTTCTCTTAATAATCCTAAATTTAAGGAGTATTTACATCAGATCTATCCAAATGAGCTAGAAATTAAAGAAACAACTGAAACACCTACGTCAGCTTCGTACCTAGATCTTTTATTGTATATTGACGAAGATGGACGTTTGAAATCTAAGCTATATGACAAGCGTAATGATTTTAATTTCCCAATTGTGAACTTTCCCTTTCTTAGCAGCAATATACCTACCTCTCCAGCCTATGGAGTGAACATTTCACAGTTGATTCGTTACTGTCGAGCATGTAGTTTGTACAGTGATTTTTTGAACAGAGCAAAAACACTGTCCCAAAAAGCTGCTTAGTCAGGGATTTGTTCAACCTTTATTAATTTCATCCCCCAAGAATTCAATGGCCGTCACAATAGCATCATTGAAAGATATGACGTGTCAGTATCCCAAATGAAAGTGGACATTTTCAGCTAGATTCATGTCTTCCCGGATTTGACAACCGACTTTGACATTTTCCCGGATTGAATCACTCACATTGTGACGGGTGCTGTTAACAGAGCAGGACATGCTTACCCTTCCGGAGCACCTGATGTCACTCTCAGTTTCACTGGAGTTCACACTGTGAGTGCCTTTGTTCTGAATGTTGTAATTTCTTTTTTTGTGCTTTGTATCTGTCTAACGTTTTTGTTTTTGCGTCTAACGTCATTGTTTTCTGTGTTTTCGTTTTTGCCCTGTCTTTTGACTTTTGATTTTTGTGAATTTCGCCCCTTTGTTCCTTCGGTATTCTACTGCCGTTATTTGATCTAAACTATCTGCACACGTCTTAATCATCCTGGAAATTAATTATCTTGAAATCTATCTTTACAACTTATACTCTCTTTAACAAATTTGTGTTAATCCTGTCAAGATCGTGAGAAGATCAAAATGGCCAAACAAGATCATAACATGTTTGCTAGTGATTGATACGGTCCGTCAAATCATAGTGAAAATCGAAAAACTTCTGTAGTGCAAATTACGACAGTAAATAAACATAACCTTCATGTATAAGTTTTTGAGAAAGCAATTTTGCTCTGTTGACAAAATCACTGTACAAACTACAGGCACACCAACAGCGAATGAGCTGTGAATGAAGACGCAATATGCTGGAGAATATGGGGATATCACTACTAAAAAACTGGAAGTTAAGTTTAGAATAACCCTCTTATATATATATTGCGTTCTAGCCATTTTACTTTACGTTTTAGCAGAATCTTGCTCTACATCCTACCTCCACCACCTGGTGAGCAGGGAAAACAGGTAAAGCAGGCGAACGGAAGAGATAAAAACAAATTAAAAGTATACATGTTTAAGGTATTATTTCTTTCATCTATACTTTTTACGGAATGGCTTCCATTATTTTGGGCTTTTTGAACTATAAACTTAATTTTTGACTCTTCACATTGAAAAGCCAAAAATTGAGATTATGAGTCATTAGAAAACATATTTGATATAATACTGTTATTATACTCAAAAATTGAATAGCTTTGCAAAAATTTCCTTTGTGACGTCAGGTTTATTGGAAACAAACCCAATTTTTTTTCAGTAATTAGAAAATGACTTACATGAAAAATTAAATTATTTACCTGTTATTTTCGCAAATGCAAAGTGTTTTTGGTGCGAATGAAGTACAGTTTGTGGAGCAAATGAAATATTTTAAGGCGCAAATGAAATACAAATTGGCGCCATGCGAAGCACCGCTATTGTTAGCAATATTTTCTACATTTTCAATGTTAGATTTGCATTAGTCATAGAATAGTTTATTCTGTGATATGAAAATGGCAAATTTAGATTCTATTGGTTCAGACATTTGAATCGCAAGAAGACCTGTAAATGTATTGGATTCATCATACAGCCAATAGAGAGGAAGTATGATCCAGATAATTAGCGACACAAATGAAAATACATGTGATCATCGAATAACTCTTGGTGTGAAATAGATAAAAATAAACAAGAGTCACCGTTGAAATAAGAGAGATAAATTGTGAAAAGTTAATGTCTCTAGTGATATCTTTACGATTTTTCTTCGTATTTTTATGCTTCCTTTAACGAATTTTGGCTTTTCTATTTAGATCTTTTTGGAAATATGTTCTCTATCAGCTTTAACATGTTTTTGGTCAATGGACTTCCAAATGTTTTGGTTTTGATCTGCACTGATGAGAGATAAGTTGTCGAAATGCGCATATGCAGAAAATAAATTGACAGTAACTTCGGTATTTTGTTATTCAAACTGGCAATAGATTTACATCTCGTGAATTTAAGTTCTACTTTCTAACCTTAAATGATGTAAAAGGGAAAAGGGAAAAAAATAAATAATTAGAAACTTTTTTTCACGTTGTGTTATAACTTTACTAACTTTCAAATACCTTAGTGAACATTTTATGGACTAAAACGCGTAGTATATCACGGAAACAATTTAATAAAATGTTGGATAATTGATCTACAAAAGAAATCAACATGAAAATGAAACTTAATGAAATCATATAGCACCGATATCCAGAAGATAAAAAGATATGGTTGCCAGAAAATATTTCCAAAACTTCCTGTCATTTGTGAATACTCGTTCGTTGCAATGAGTAAGCATGTATTTCCTTGTGCAAATAAAACAGAACAAAACGTTGTCTTTTTCAGATAATTTATTTACGGAATAATTATTCAAGTGATTAACGCTGGAAAATAAGCTAAACAAAAGACAATCAAATTTAATATATCCTGGCCATTAAGTATTTTGATTTTACATTATATCTTTTTGAAAGCATATTGCGTAATTATATAAATACAAATGTAAAACTGATGCAAATGATGTGTAAGATAAATTGTCCGTCTTTATATTTGTGCGTCCTATCAACATGAATGTAATAAAGGGGATAACAGGAAACATCTATTATGTTTGAAAATTACAGTCACATGCCACAATCTGACTGGTAGCTACACAGGAAAAACACAAACAAGACAAACGACAAACGTTAACAACGATAGGAACTCTGGACAGCCGGACTTGGACTTGGTACCGGCACTAGCGAACCCCAGCGGTAGGGTTAAACCGGTTTATGGGTACCCAAACCTCCCCTTTATCTGTCCCGTTTCAATATAGTATGATAAACATATGAATAAAGCCAATACAGGTAGACTACTAACTCCATGACCACAATCTTGAAAGGATAGAAAATGACAATGCGTAATTTTGAAAGATGGGTCAAAGGTGCTCGCCGCTAAACCGCTGGCTAGCCCAGGGAGCCTAGTCTACTGGTATATGTAAAACACTAACGCAATGCGGAAGAAAAATCCAACTCAAAACTTCCCGAAGGATTTGGTCAAGAATCATCATATATTTCAGTAGACATCGTCAGTGTCAGTGAGAGGCCAGTATATGCGTAAAATTTTCAGGTCACTAGATCTCAAAGCTAATTTTACGGATGCAAGCAGAGTATCTTGTCGATATTCCCTATTACGTAAAGAATGTAGGTTACGTCCAAGCTTTTCTGGATCTTTAATCAGTTTTGGCATTTTTAACAACATTTTAGTAAAAACGAGGATTAGAAATGCCCATAGTAATAGGCTGTTTGCGAATAACGCCATATTTAGATATTAAATGTTCGTATCTATGATAAAACTTCTTAAAAGTATTCAACCACTTAAAATCTGTAACCCTGTTGTAAAAGTTTGACTGTGATAGTAAGATTACGTTCATTAAATTCGTCAAGAGTAGAACAAACGCGTGCGAATCGTACTAGTTGAGAAATATACACGTAAGATGGAGCTAGAGGAATGTCGCCGTCAAGGAAAGGGAAATTGGTAATAGCGTAATCAAAACCATCCGTTTTATCATATATTTTAGTTTTGATTTTACCAGAGTCAATAATGATAGTAAGATCCAGAAAAGGGCAGTATTTTGAGTCATTGTTAGCTTTATTTAATTTCAGATATGTCTACATAATCTAAAAACTGGGGATTGTCAATAGTAAGGATATCGTCAATATACCTCCTGTTATCATTGAAAATAGAAATAAGCTTATCACTGATTGGTATGGATCCGTTTTGAAGTTTTTTCATGAAGTCTCGTTCGTAACAGAAGAAAAGAAGATCTGCAATGAGAGGTGCACAATTTGTACCCATGAAACATTATTCATACATCAATGAAACCTGGAGATAAATGTTACTACTCTGTATGTACTGGGTATCTATACTACATGAATGTCCTTAAAACGAATATAGATTGCTGGGCCTGTCAAAAGAAAAACAGGTTTGTACAAACCCCTTTACTGTAGTCAAAGCATTAGGCATAGAGGTATATTGCAGTAATTTTATTCAGTAGTGGGATCAAGCAGATTTCGTTTCTTACAGATTCATAAATTCTTAGAATAGATATTGAAACAACAGCAGTAGAATACCGAAGGAACAAGGGAAGAGATGACTACAAAAATCGAAGTCCAAAGACATGGCAAAAAACGTCAACAGAGAAAAACAAAGACAAAACAAGGACCTTAGACAGCTGCAATGCACGAAAATAAAAGGATAACATTTAGAACTAAGGCATTCATAGTGTGAACTCCCATGAAAACCAGTAGTGACATCGGGTGCTACGGAAGGGTAAGCATGTCCTGCTGCGCTAGCGGCACCCGTCACTCTATCAGTGAATGTTGCAATGATGATTTTTTTTTCGGCACTCTATACTACTCTCACGGTACATCAATCTTTCTGTAATTTAAAGGTGCAAAAAGAAAATCACATTTGTGCTAAGTAAAGAAAGGGTTTATTTTATTAAATAGAACGTTGATTCCAAAAAGTATAAAGGTGCAACAACAACGCTAGAATAAACTGATAATATTCTTGGACCTTCCCGTATTTGAGCAGTAGTATTATCTAGAATATGGTGACTATTTTCGCAATTGTGCCTGATGTTTTATAGCGGTTTTGTCACCAAAGCAAAATTACTGTCGCAATCACTCATGTTATGTCCAACCGCTGTTGAAATTTGTTACTACAGAAGTATTACAGTAGTCGCCATGATTTCACGAGAAATCATTTTGACGTTTCTATTTCACATTTTTAGTAGATCTATTGTTTCTTACCGAGTGACAAACACCGACTAATACAAAACCGGACTTTTCGTTACCAGTGAGAAGGGTTCCCTAGGGGAAAGCAGATCATGCTTACCCTTCTGGAACAACCGACGATACCCTAGTTTAGACTTTCAGTGCTTTGGTCTCCTGTGTTGTCTTGTATATCAAAATATTATATATTAGATTTGTCTTTATCGAACATGTTTGTGGTAGATTTGTCCTTGGTCTTGTTTATTTACCAAAGAAATAAATAGACTCTTTTCGAACTTTTATCTTTGAATTGAAGATTAGAATTAGTTTTGTCTAAGGATTAGAAAATGACAATAACGAATCAGCTACCACACAGATCTTACGGTATCATATATAAGCTGGTGTGTCACAGATGCCACACATGGAGCAAATCCTGTTTACCCTTCCGGAGCGCCAGATGGCACCTACTATTTAGTCGGGATTAACACTGCTAACTGCTAGCACTTAAATTTTGTAGTGTTCTTTAGTGCTTATTAAAGAGACATAAGTTGTCGAAATGCTCTTATGCACAATCTAAATTCACGGTAACTACGGCATTTTGATATCTTATGTCTTTGTCACGTTTTTTTTTTTAATTTGTGCTCAATGTAACTTCGGTATTTTGTTATTTATTGCCAATGGGTCGATGTCACTGCATGTGGACTGATATTCCTGAGAATATTCACTAAGTCAGTAGTCGAGTACTTCGGTGATGGTCAAAAAACAGATTTTATTTAGTAACTGACAATACCTTAAAAAGAAAATTTTGCTTAAAACTATGTCTTCCTCATGCAAAGCTCTGTCCTAAGCTAATTTTTGGCTTTCAATTCAGATCCTTTTGATAATTTGTTCTCTATCATCTATAATATATCTTACAATTTCTGGATTTCCAATGTTTTGATTTATCTGTAAGTTGTCTCACTAAAAAATCATATGGTATTAAAATGTCTCGAGACAAAATAAAAGTTTCTACTGGAAAGAAAAATTATTACGGAGTATGTTTCTTCATATAGTGCATTACTGGTGCGTCTAGTGCATTACTGGTGCGTCTAGTGTATTACTGGTGCGTCTTCTTTTAAAACAATGACTGCAAAGTTACATAATGTAGTGCTTGTAGAAATCAATAAACTCATATCCTAATTAGTGGAGCACCTAATGAAAGGAATCTTACGCTTGCAATCTGTGGTCAAATAAGAAAAAGATGTCCTGATGAAAACTTACATTTTTGGCTGATTTGTTTATCTTACTAGTTGCATTGATATCTAAGTAAATTTTCCGTTCTTAGATGAATTGTTCGAACTGACTTAAATATTGTCAGCGTGACAGTATGATAAGGATTTCTGACAAATCGACAATTTGAGAAAAACTGCAAAACCTTGATCTTTACTTTTAGTCCGGAAGGGCAGCTGCAATATTATAATAAAAGATTTATGATAGCAGGTGAAAGCTTACTTTTGAACTTATATAAACATTATTAAGGTCAAAGTTCTGAATACTCTTTGGTTTCAAGTAATATGATAAAAAATATAAAACAAAATGTACTTGCCGATTGCCAATAGTGTCAACAGATTTTCCCACATTTCACTTTTAATAATTACATTTTACCTCCAGTCATGGAATAAACAAAATGATAATGGCAAATTAAGATTGAATTTGAAATTTGAATTGTAGAAAGATCTGTTAATTTGTTCATGTATTGGATTTTTTATCAAACCAATAAAAATGAAGCTTGGTCTTGAATTTATCTATTTTTATGAGAATGATTACTAGCATGAAACAACATTGGACCTAGTATCGGTTTTCATCGTTTAGTAAAACCTGCAATGTAGCATTTAATAACAAATTACCGAACAGAATTAATAGGAGCCGAAATCCAAAAGTAACAAGACAAAGTAGGTGCATAACTACCAGACAATTTTAAACCGCAATAGTCCTGACTTGCTACAGGCATTTCATAAGAAATGGTAAGTTAAACCAGTTTTATGACGCCCCAAACCCGGTAGTGTCCGGTAATACCAAACTGCAATGCTGTTGAAAAGTCCGAAAAATATAAGGGAAAAAAATCTTTCATGACACTTTGAATCGAGCTTTCAATTTTTTCCACACAGGACTGATATCCATTAGAGAACATTTTCAATGATGAAACAAAGAATTTAAATTATTAAAATAGGAAAAACATAGGAAACACCTTCCATTACCGAAAGTAACAATCAAATGCCATGTTCGCAAAGGAACTGCATCGTAAGCACCAATAAAAGATAAAAGACAAACCTTACAACGATTAGAAATCGGGATGACCGGACATAGTACCGAGACTTGCAAAAAGGCGCTCACGAAGATAGCTATGCCTAATAAATTGGTGCTACATGTAGCTCTGGTGTTAAGAATCAACTTTGAATCATAAGCTCTGTAACCATAAGTTATTAATAGCACTCCATTGCTTTTATCTATGGCCCTTCTGGCAACACATACTAAGCTTAGAATACGTGTTTTAATAGCTTCATGCTATACTTCTATCATTCAAAGTTTGCCATAAAAAACGACTTACTAATATAAGTCTTATAACATTATAAGCAGAAATATTTGTTGGTCCTGGTCTTCTAGCAATAAAATTTCAAAATTAATGCTTTACCTATCACCATTCAAGACGATAATTTAGATGCAATTATCCGTTGTAATGTCACAGCTAAATTACCTATGCATGTAAAAACAGGAGAAAATCTACAAAGTCAGTTTCGACATCTAAGTGTAAAGAACATTGATATGAATTGTTAAAGAAAGAAGTAAAAATAAGCAAATAACCGGGCACTTGGCTACAGAGACAGTTAGGAAAGAGCCAATATATCTATACTCTTACAATTCTAAAATTTTGATACAAACCTTAGTTATTGCTTCTTTTACAGTTGCTGATATTTCCAAATGCCTATGCTTGTTTTGATATTTTGCTTTTTCTTTGTTAGTTTTTACTTTGTCGGTTGACTGTTTGTGCCAAGGCGTGTCACCGGCCGAGTCGTCCAGTGCATCGGTGCTGAAAAGATTACATCATCAATACTACATAAATCTGTCGTACATAGATCTGTCCTTAAGGATGTTCGCTGGTCAATTTTAAAATAACAAGGATTCCTATTAAATGTGATTTTTTGCTAGAAAAGTTGAAAAGAAGTAATTTAAGCCAAAAAAATTAATAGGTTAACGATGAAATTACTGGGATACAAGTAATCGAAAAATGTCGGGAAACTGAACTCCTCTGCATTTTCATAGGTTTAACACGAGGAATGTTTATCAAATAATGAATGTGACAAAATAATACCAATAAAATATAATTTTGTCAGAATGCTTCAAAAGATGTATAAAATTAAATTATGGAATAAAATCAGGGGGTCACAGGGCAAAACATTATAAAAGCTTTTAAATGGATGAAACCAGAGAAATCCTAAAATCTGACAGAAATACATGAACATGACCAGCTAACATCCTTAAATGATTACTTTAATGTTCTTTATGATATTTGTACTTTCTGTTGTCAACTTAATTTCGGGTCTTTCAGATACTTTGATGTAATGTACACGTATTAGACAGTGGTTGTCGATATGACAATCGATAGCAATGGAATTTACCTTAATTTCGTTAGAGTTTCTTTTTGATGTGGTTTTCTTTTCTTTTTTTACTTGTTTTGTGTTTTCTTCGTTTTTGTTTTTGTAATGGTTTTTTTTTGTTTTGATTTTGTTTTTGTTTTGTTTTTTTTTTGTTGTTTTTTTGTTGTTTTTTGTTCAATTTCTTTTTGTTTTTTTATTTTTTGCATAGGGTATCATTATTTTTATCCTGTTATTCTAGTGCTATACGTTTCTGTTTTGTTTTGTTATGTTTATGTCTTTTTATGTTTTTATTTTTTTGAGAATTCCTTTGATTAAGCCTTTAAGTCGTATCTTACTGTCTGTGCAAGTGGTTGAGTCTTGAAGCCTTTTTATGACTGTAAGTGTTTGGTTGCTGATGACTTCGTAACTTCCTCTTTTTGCTTAGTCTGATTTATTTTGTTTCCTCTTACTCTTCGTTCTTTTCTGTTTTTGCTTTTTTGTTTTTCCTAAATTAATCTAACCTTTGTTTATAGCTGATGTTTCAAAAAAGACGTTACGAACAATATGCCAATATTGCAGAATACCTAATACCATCTCTAAAGCCAGGAAATATATATATATAAAAAATCAAAACCATGGCAATATAGATGCAACACAAATGTAAGCAACATGACATACATAAAAGCAACGCCTGTTGGAATGCTTTCGGAAACCATCTCATGGGAAGGGTAAGTATAGCCGGTTGAACCAATCATTTATTCTGAAATGTATGTACCAAGTCGGGACCATTGCGGTTGACAATTTTTTGTTGTGGCTTTGAGCTTGTTTTTTTCTGTTCGACTCTTGAATTTCGGCTTGCAAATGAAAGCTGTTTCATGCTCAACATTTTTGTTTCGAAACATCTGCATTTATCGTAATTGATAATAGGAGATTTATTTGAAAACTCCTAACGACAAGTTTCGAGAGGCACAAACCGGTCTTCTTTCTTGACGACTAAATATTTAAATCAGTGGACCTGGGGAATTACGGATAACTTTTTATATCAAAAAGGTGTTTGAAACAGTCTTTTCATGCATTGATGTGAAAAAGAATTAATTGTTACTAAGATTTTAGAATTTATTTGAAAAAAAAGATGTTTAAACAAACATGCAAGTGATTTTTGAGAGTCATTCCCTTAGTCTAGGTCTACCTCCTTAAGGTTTCGAACTCATGCCAAATCGTTCCATACTCTTGTGTTTACCATTCTACACATATCTTATCTGATCACATTTGAAAAGCTCCTATGAAGTTTTAATAAATTTTTATTCTATTAATCATTCTGTAGTTGTTATTTTATCACAAGAAAGCAATAAAAATTCTTCAGAAACTTTTTTGATGATTTGATGATATTTATCTAAAAACTATAACATAGATAAATAATTTCGTTTGCTTACTTTGAAACAACGGCAATAGAATACCGAAGGAACAAGTTAAGCGATGACCAGAAAAATCGAAGTAAAAAGACATGGCAAAAACGGTAACAGATAAAAACAAAAACAAAACAAGGACGTGAGACAGCTACAATGCATGGAAATAAAAAGATAACATTAAGAACTAAGGCACCTTATAGTGTGAACTCCCATGAAAACCGGGAGTGACATCAGGTGCTCCGGAAGGGTAAGCATGTCCTGCCCCGCACCCGTCATACTATCAGTGAGGCATAAATTGTTTTTAAAAAATCTGTTTGGTAGTGGATTGGTTAATGTCATTTGCTAACCCTTAGACAAAACCAGTTAAAATCCATATCACATGTTACTTCTCTAACCCTTAAACAGTACAATGGTAAAATTTTGAAAATCTTTGGTAATTCTCTATAATAGTATTCAAACAATCACAAGGACAAATTGGTAGCACAAACATCACTGAAAAAGACAAAACTAAACTGAAATGATACGAATTTTGCAGATTAATTAACAGCTAATACTCTCTTATATAGTAATCAGCTGTCAATTCTCAAGTATGAGGATATTAACGTCAATACTGCTTTAAAAGTATTTGCGGATTCATTGGTCTTTGGGCTTGAACCCTACGATTACAAAAATGTCCATTTTTGGGGCAAAACAAAGGGGAAATGAAGTTTCATGGAAAATAGTCTTCTTTGCGCCTGTCCTAAGTCAGGAAATTTATAAAGCCTTTGTGTGTCTTGTCTGTTTTCTATATAGTTAGTTTACTTTATGTCTATAGGAGTCTAGGATGATGTTTATTTCGCTGAAGTTGATTACTCTTTATTGAGGGGCCAACTCCGACCTGCCGTTGGGTGTGGGGTTTCCCCACCGTTCATTGAAGATCTTATGGTGGCTTTGAGTTGTAATAACTCCCCTTTGGGTCGTTGTCTCTTTGACACGTTCCCCGTTTCCCTTCTTTTCTCTATTCATACACTCATCAGTTGACGACTGTATTTGGAGATTTTAATTTCGGCT